>PVIC010000556.1:85390-117426 GCA_004025085.1 Thryonomys swinderianus | reverse complement strand
TTTTTTTTTTTTTTTTTTTTTTGAGACAGGGTCTTGCTTTGTAGTTCAGGCTAGCTCTGAGCTCACTTTGTATCCCAGGCAAGCCTTAAACTCAGCAATTCTCCTGTCTCTGCCTCCCGAGTGCTGGGATTACAGGCGTGAGCCACCACGCCCGGCTATTTCCTTTTTTTAACATCAATTTTTTTTCTTTCTTCATTATTTACCCCTAAACCCCATTACCCTTTGGATATTTACTATTTCACAATATCAATCATGCATTCTAGAACACATTTATATCAGAGAAAATATATTATATTTACACATCTGTGACCTATTTCACTTATGAGTATGTCCTGAAGGTATGTCCATTTGAGTATAAATGATTCAATCTCATCATTCTTTATGGCAGAGTAATACTCCACTTTAGAGAAAAAAAAATATATCTTCTTTATCCAGTCTAGAATTGATGGGCATTTGGGTTGTTTCCAAGATTTAGCTATCATAAACTGAGCTGCTATAAACATGGTGCACATATGTCACTGTGATAGGAATCTTGTGATTCTTTTGTGTTATTCCCAGCAGGGGAATAGCAGGGTCAAATGGAACCTCTAATCCTAGTTTTTTGAGGAATCTCACACTGATCTCCATAATGGTTGCACTAGTCTACAGTCCCACAAACAGTGCAGAAGGGTTCCTTTTTCTCCACAACCTCGCCCACATTTGTTGCTGGCTAATTTCAAGATACCAGCCATTCTTTGTGGAGTGAGATGAAATCTCGGAGTTGTTTTTAATCTGCATCTCTTGAATGGCCAGTGATGTTGAGCATTTTTTCATGTACTTCTTAGCTGCTTTTACTTCTACCTCTAAAAAGTGTCTGTTCATTTCAGATGCCCATTTTTGAACTGGGTCTTTAAATTTGGGGGGACTGATTTGTTTAAGCTCTTTTTATATATTCTAGATAGTAGCCCTTTGTCAGGAATTACTGGTATTTTTTCCCATACTGTTGGTTGCCTTTTTGCTCTGCTGATGGTTTCTTTTGTTGTGCAGAAGCTTTTTAATAGAAAGAGTTCCCATTTGTTGACTTCTTCTGATAGTTCTCGTGGTATAGAGGTTTTGTTCATAAAGTCTTTCCCTAAGCCAATGTCTCTAAGAGTTTTACCTTATCTGTTTTGCAGCAGGTCTAGTGTCTCTGTTTTGACATTTAGGTCTCTCCTCCACTTTGATTTTAGTTTCATACTGAGTTTCTTCATCGGTGGGTATTGTGTAGATGGTCAAACCATTCTACCTGTCTCAGGAGGTGGGCTTGAGTGCCACGCTCGGAGGGCAACAGGCCACATATGGAAAGAACTTCAGCACCATTAGGCCTCAAAAAATCTGTTGAGTTTTACTGCTTTGCTGACATCCCATGTGGACATAGTCGACAAACTCTGTTGCCTGCCCCTGGCATCAGAAAGGACTCCCAACTTTTAAACTCTTCTTGTGCCATGTTTAATCTCAGCATTATAAAATTTTTTATCTGTGGTGTCAATGCCACAGAAGTGATAAGACCTCAGTGTTGTTTTCAAGTGGCATTGAGAACATGACCAACATGAAAACAGGCTTTAAATCTGCTCAACAGAAACATAAAGTGCTTAGCTTTCATATTCTGGGGTATAGGCTAAAGGTAGTTATCATTTGTTTTGTTTTGCTTTGTTTTTTAAGTGTTGAGACAAGGTCTCACTAAGTTGTGCAAGCTGGCCTTGAACTTGGAATTCTCCTGCCTTGGCCTTCCAAGTAGCTGTGATTACAGGCACAAGTTCAATGCCTGGCCAGCCCCAACTATCAACTTCAAAAACAGGTTCACTGCCTGAACTGACTGCATGGAAAATGAAAGCCAGACGTATGAAAGGCAAGACCTGGTGTCCATTGGGACCTGTCAGTGGCTGTAGGGAACTTTTGCCAGAGACTGGAAACTGCTTATGCCCCCTTCCTTCCCTGAGGCCTACAGTGTTGGGTCTGAGCGATATGGCTATGCGAGGTGTTGGGGTGTTGGCCTAGAGACCCAGAATACAATTAGAAATGGTACTTTAAGCCACATTGTATTAAGAAACAACCTAGCATTAGCCACCCTCATCCGAGCCTCTTTTGCCCACATCTTGTAAAACTTGGCTGTGACTCTATTCAATTTGGGTTTTTTTTTCTTTTTTCTTTTTTGCTGCAATGAGTATTGAACTCAGGCCCTTGTGCTTCCGAGGTAGGAGTAGTACCGCTTCAGCTAAATACTCAGCCCTCTTGAGTCTCTTTTCAAAAGAATCATTGTTCCAAGACTTTAAGTAAACTTTTCATGCTGGAAGAAGATGTGTCTCTCAAAGCTCTCGTCACCCCCAGGGCCGCATGTGAGCAGCACATCGCCCTCCTGGTGCCACTGGCTGCACCGTGTGCCAAAACTGCTGCCCACTGCTCGGCGGGACCCGTGTTTTTCCTGCACTTGTAAGAGGGACAAATTAAAACATCTTAGGTATTCTCAACATCAAGTGGCTTAGAAAGCACAGTTTGGGGCCAAAGATTTAGCTCAAGCAGTACCGTGCCTGCCTGGCAAGCATGAGGGTCTGAGTTCAATCCCTGGTACCACATGTAAAACAGTAAAGCAAGCCTAGTGTAAAGGGAAGGCTTAGAAGACCAGAGCTTTTCTTTCTTTTTATTTCTTTCTTTCCTCCTGTATCAGGGACCCAACTCATCCCACTGAGTTACGTCCTCGGCCCCAGAACTTCCTTTTTTAAATTGATGTTAAACATTTTTTTCCCTAGCTTTTAGTAGGTTCAGGCAAGAAGGGGAGGGTTTACAAATAAGAGTGGTGAAAGGGAGCTGGAATTCTGGATAGTTTGTAACAAGGTTTAAGTTCTTTGGAAATCAGCGAAAGTTCTATTTTGTTCATAATTTTTTTTAAAAAAATTGAATTCTTTATTGGTACATTTTATATACATCTCACAATCACACATAACATTGGGGAATTTGTACCAATATATGAGACAATTCTCATTTTTACCCATATCCCTACCCACTCACACCTCCCCACCCCCTATATACATGCTCTTTTATTTTCTTTCAGAATCATATTTATTCCTTCCCCTCATTATGTTCCCATACCAAGTTTCCTTTGGAAATATCCCATTCTACAAAAACTCATACTTTCTAGAGCTCATTTGCATCTACAGGTGCTCATATCAAAGGGAAGATCCGGTATTTGCCTATCTGTGACCTATTTATTTCACTTATTAGTGTGTCCTCCAGGTGTATCCATTTGTGCATAAATGAATCAATCTTGTCATTCTTTATGGCAGAATAATACTCCATTTTACTAAAAAACCATATCTTCTTTATCCAGTCTCCAGTTGATGAGCATTTGGATTGTTTCCAGGATTGAGCTATCGTGAACTGAGCTGCTTTGAACAAGGGTGTATATCTGTCTTTCCAATGTGATTTTTCAAATTCCTTTGGGTATATTCCTACCAGGGGGATAGCAGGGTCAAATGGGACCCCTAGTCCTAGTTTTCTGAGGAATCTCCACACTGATCTCCACAATGTTGCACAAGTCTACAATCCTACCAACAGTGGAGAAGGGTTCCTTTCTCCCCACAGCCTCGCCAGCATTTATTATTGGTTGATTTTGTAATAGCGGCCATTCTTTGTGGAGTGAGATGAATAATTTCTTTTTAAAGATGAAACAGCTGTCGCTGGGTATGGTGGCTCACGCCTGTAATCCCAGCACTCGGGAGGCAGAGACAGGAGGATTGCTGAGTTCGAGGCTTGCCTGGGCTACGTAGTGAGCTCAGGGCCAGCCTGAACTACAAAGTGAGACCCTGTCTCAAAAAACAAAAAAAAAAAGATGAAACAGCTGTCAAGGTAAGCAGCATTAGTCACATCCAACTGTGAAAGATAAACACACTCAGGCAGTTTTCTTCAGGAGGTCACTTGCTTTCAAATTTGAAGAATTTTATTCTCTTCATAAAATAGGTTTACTCATGTGCTATAATGTTTAATTTTTTCCTTTCAAGTTTTCTTCCTGTTCCCTTCCAAGTCCTTACCTTCGGAAGACTTAGAATTGGGTCTAGTTTTTGTTGTTGTTGTTGTTTTTGAGACAGGGTCTCGCTTTGTAGTTCAGGCTGGCCCTGAGCTCACTATATAGCCCAGGTAAACCTCGAATTTAGCAGTCCTCTTGCCTCTGCCTCCTGAGTGCTGGGATTATTACAGGCATGAGCCACCACGTCCGGCACTGTAGTGTGTGGTCACAGGGGGTTGAAGTAGGAACCTTGTGCTTAGGGAGCAGATGCCAGAACCATTGAGTTAAATCCCTGCTCCTCTCCTAATATTTCAGTGTTAAGCTGCCGGGTCCACAGTGAGTACACAGGCAGGGCCCAGTGGCCGCCACCTGGGGCTGTGCTCTCTTACAAGCACTTTTGGAGGTGCTGGAAATCCTGGTTTCTGTAGTTTATGCAAATTGTATGTAAAATGTTATGATTTCTCAGAATAATATGTAGGTCAAACAAAAGCTGTCTGAAAGCCAAGCAGGGTAACAGAAACCTGGGGTTCAGCTACTTGGAAGAGGGAAACAAGAGGTCCCTAGAGAGCAGGTGCTGCTGGCTGGTATGAGCAGTGCTGAAAGAATCAGGAGAGAGGGCGGGAGGGAGGAGAGGTCGAGCCTGCCAGCGGAGGGTTTCATTTTAGATGACGGAATCGTCAGATCGAAACCTACAGATTCAGGCTGAGGACATCGCCCTGGGGCAGGATGCTTATCCAGCATGTACCAGGCCCTGGGTCCAGTGCCAGCACTAGAGAAAAGTTTTCGGTTTCTTGTCCAAATGCAGTGAATCTGTAGAGTCGGGTCTGTGCTGTAGGAATGCATCCAAGACCTGTTATGAAAGGTGATTGGTAAACTGTTCATCATGTCTTTGCAGTAAGTTTACAGTCTTGGGTGGGAAGGTATCGCTGTCTCTTCCATAGATGTAATATATGTTTTTAAAGAAAGTATTTAGGAATACATTCGAAGATTTTATTTCTCTTTAACTGGCCCCATGTCCTTTTTAGCAAATAAAAAGGAACATTGAAGGAAAGCATGCCCGGCTGTACCAAACGCTGAGTATGGGCCGGCAGCTGGCGGCATGTGTGAGCTGTCCAGACCTGGAGGGCCGGGTCGCCCAGCTGGAAGAGCAGGGGCTGGCGCTGAACAGGAAGACGGACCTTGAGCTCCACAGGCTGCAAACGCTGCTCAAACACCTGCTCAGGTACGTGCCCGAGGAGGGATTAGCCTGCCTTTTGTAGTGGAGAAGACCTCAGGGGGACTCTGTAGTCCTCGAAATTTCACGTATAGTCTCCTGGTTCTCTTGCATTTTCAACCAACAGTCTAAAGCCAATGTGGCTCCTCTAGATCAGATGACACCCAGACTCTGCTACTGGTTTGCAAGACCCGAGATAATGTGCAATAAATTTACTAGTAATATTTACATATTTCTCTGGAAATTAGGAGATATATTATAAAATAACTTACAAGTTACCTTTATACTCGGGTGTTGCAGATTTTCTACCCTCTTACTAAAGTTTTAAAATTCAAACAGAATTCAGTGGTTTTAACAGAAGCATTTGAAAGTCTTTTGAGTTGTTCAGAGGGTTTGTCTTGCCCAGTTGGTAACAGTGAGCCACTGAGGAGGGCAGAAGACAGGCCAGCCTTCTCCTCGACTCGGAGGGCTAGTGCCCAGCCTCGATGCCATGAGAGGGCAGCACTGGGTTCAGGTATTTTCATCAGACACATGTGCTGCCATCAGGCTGCAGCAGTTATATGTGCTGTTTAGATTTTTCTATAAGCGTCATAGAGAACATTTGGAGGATGGAAAATAATCTCTGTCTTTACCAATGAATAAGCATCCTTAGAAGGAGCTTGTGTGTGGCTGCAGTAAGAAGGAATAAAAGAATGTTTAGGTCCTTAAAGTTTCTTTTTTCTTGATTGTCTGGAATGGAGAGAGTCCTGGAAAATAAAAGGGCGTTGGATTTGGGGCGTGGTATATGTTGTACATGATATAATCCATATAAATCCTTATAAAAATAACAGTTTTATGAATAATAAGGATGGGCATCACAAGAAAATATATATCAAAGTGAGAAGAAAACATTCTAGTGGTGTATGTCTGCAGATGACATTTCTAATTTTCTTCTCTCTTGCTTTTCCGCTGTTAGTTACAACAGGGATTCAGATGAGTTAACCAAGTGGTTGGAATCTTCTCAGCAGACTTTGAATTACTGGAAAGAACAGTCTCTCAATGTGTCTCAGGACTTGGATACCATCAGAGGCAACATAAAGAAGTTTTTTGTAAGTTACATTAGGCTGTGGTTACCTCAGGGCTGGTCAGCCTGACAGTCTCCATCACCTTCGCTCTCCAGTGCGCCTGTCAAGTGTAGAGGAGCATCTGATGAGAGGGGAAAGGTGGGGGAGGAAAGGAGGGGGAAGGGAAGAAGAGAAAATACACATTCATTTACTGTGTTTGGGCATGCCTTCTAACCAGTTGTTCTGACGTTTTTTATTTATTTTCTTTTTCTGGTACCTGGGATTGAACTCAGAACCTCGTACTTACATGGCAGGTGCAGTGCCACTGAGCCACAGACCCTGCCTGTTCTGACTATAATTTAGATTTCAAAAGTTTGTAATCTTTAAAACTGTTTCCTTCAGGAATTTTCAAAGGAAGTTGACGAAAGGTGCTCCCTGAAGACTGCTGTTGTGAGTACTGGGAACCAACTTCTCCACCTCAAAGAGGCGGACACGGCGACGCTGCGAGCGTCTCTAGCCCAGTTCGAGCAGAAGTGGACTCTGCTCATCACTCAGCTCCCAGACGTTCAGGAAAAGCTCCACCAGGTAAGTGCTGAGGGACCCGCGTTTGATTAGCATTCACTTGGGCGCTCACAACTCTTTTAAAATTATTTTTCTGATTCAATAATTTTCATTGACACCACCTATTTTTCCCTGGCTCCACTGAATACAGGTCTTAATTACTGGACTCTCTTCCAGTGAGGTCTTTCTTAAGAGAGAAATCAGGCTTAATTACGTTATTTCCCAGTTTATCTGTGCCACTGTCTTGGTTTATATGAAGGTCTTTATCATTGTTTTGGGGTCATTTATTCTAAGCTTGAATTTTGGGTTTGTTTTTATGGGTAACCTGCATAATTATGTAGCAAGACCTCTTATCAAACCCAGTATCATCCTGCACATTGCCCTGATTCATTTTTGTTAACTGCAGGTAATTAAATGAAAATCATTTTGTCCTTGCAGCTTCAGATGGAGAAGCTGCCATCTCGTAACGCGATTGCAGAAACGATCGGCTGGATGAATGATGTGGAGCAGCAGATGGCAGAGGAAGAGTCTGCGCAGTGCCCAGCTTCAGCATCTCATGTGAAAGGGCTTCTCCAGAAGTTCAAGGTGATGTTGTGGGCCGATCACACAGAGGAGCGGTGCAGGGACAGAATCCACAAAGGCCAGCTCTGGGGTTGGGTGTGGAGAGGGGACAACTCTCGAGGCAAGCCAGTCGATTTGCATTTACTCCACTTGCGCTCAGCAGTGCCCACCCCTGCCCTCCAGCTCCCCGGCCACATCTCTGCCCCCACTTACATCTGTGCCAACACGGTGGCTGTGGGCCCCCTCCCACCTCGGGAGCTCTTCCTACTTGGGGTCATGTGCAGGCTGCCATCTGCTGCTGTGGGCAGCCATAGAAGTCCCACTTGGCACTCTTCAAGGGTCAGCTCAGTCCTCCTCACTAACAAATCCAGCCCGGTTGTCTCCATGGTGCCATGCTTGTTTCTGTTGCTCAGGATCGTGATCATTTGTTTGCTCAGCTGTCTCCCTGCCTTGACAGAACTTCTTGAACAAAGGGGCTGTCCTTCATCACCCCAAAATAGCCCAGTGTCTCACCTCCAGCAGGTGTTAATAAACGCTCTTTGAGAACAAGGAAGAAAAAGTTCACATCCTTCTACAAATAGCCTGACTGTGGCTGCCTCTGGGATTTTTAATTTCAGGTAGTTTTAATTAACAGTGAACAAGGCATGTGCAAGTGCTGCCTGTGCTGCACAGTGTGCTGGCCACTAGGGTACAGAGCTAATGCTGAACCCAGCCTAGACCTTGCCCACAGGAAGCTGCCTAAATTGGCAGAGTTCCTTGAAGTGTCCTGTGTTTCCTGGAAAATCTTAATTTCTTTTTCCCACACTATGGTCCTCATAAGTCTCAGGGTGGCCCGGAGTCCCCTGTTGCCTTCAGGCAGCCTCTCACAGGAACCGTCTGTCAGAACTAGAGTTCTGGTGTTCCTCCACTAATAGCAGCCACCAGATACAAGGGTCCTTGGTTTTCCCACTCTGTTTCAAAGCAGCACATCTCTGTGTTCCCAGAAATGTATCATTCACAAAAAGAATCTCACTCCACGCTGTGAAGCAGCCTCTTGATGGGGTCAGCAGGGGGTGGAACGCCTCAGTGGTCCCAGGATTAATGGATAAGTGGGGCGCCCCCTAGAGGACAACTAGGGGAGAATCATTCAGGCTTTGGGCCTGTAATTTTGCCTGTTTGTGTATTCCAGGAGTTTAGAATGGAAATGGACTATAAACAGTGGATAGTTGACTTTGTCAACCAGTCTCTGCTTCAGTTAAGTACCTGTGATGTAGAAAGCAAGCGCTATGAAAGGACGGAGTTCGCAGAGCACCTTGGGGAGATGAACTGCCAATGGCACCGGGTCCACGGAACCCTGAATCGAAAGGTAGGCCGGGACCACGGTCACATGGCTTGGGCTTCACAAAACACCACTTCCCAAAACACAGAAAGGTGCTCAGATAGTTTATTCACAATCTTAGCCCTTTATTAGTCCCATGTTTTAGCATCTTTCATAGGTGCATATAACAGAGTAGAACAATAATTCTTCTGTCTCTGTTGAGATTTCATAGTGGGAGATTGACTTAGACAAGAAGATGTCGAGCATTATGTCAGGCTACTGAAAGGACAGAGCTTCTGACATTTTTGTGAGACCACATGTTCCAAAGGGGCAAAGCTGTTTCAGCCTTAAAATGATTGTGAAGTGAAAGGAAAATGCATGTGACTTTTTGGCATATTTTCCATTTTGTGATCCTCAGGAAAGATGAAGAAAACTTACTACTGAAAAAAAATTTACATATTCATTTATATTGGTCATGACAAGTTGTTGATCTCTTTTCTGTGTAGAGAATGCATACAAATAAACTTGTGCAATTAAGATCCAAGTACATGGATGGACAGGTAACAAGAGGAAAAATATCCCATATAGCTCCAGCATATCATGTTGCTAATTTTGTAGTAGTTTAGATACTGTTTTGAATAGCTCTGGGAAAATATAAACTGTACAGATCATCTTATCTTAACCCTGCAGTCCAGCTGGTAGAAATTTATTTTAAAGCAGAAAACCCTTTCAAAATGAAAAGGTGTACTCAAAAGTGTTTGACATTATTTATACTTACACCAATGTAAGGGGACAGTTAATCAGATGGTATTATGCCCAGCCAGGTGTGGTGGTACATGCCTGATAGCCTGTTTTCTTAGCGCTTAGAAGGCTGAGGCAGGTGGATTGCTACAAGTTCAAGGCCAGCCTGGGCTACACACTGAGTTCAAGGCAAGCCTAAACTACAGAGCAAGACCCTATTTCAAAACAAAACAATGACCCTATGGCCATTTCATAAACTATTGGGAAGTCTTTTAAAACTCATTTGAGGGCCAGAGATTTGGCTCTGTGGTTCCAGAGCCTGCCTGGTAAGCGCAAAGTTCCTGGTTCAATCCCAGTAACTACATACAACAGTACTGGGTGTGGTGACTCACACCCACCAGCAATCAGTACCACATACCACAGTGCTGGACGTGGTGGCTCACACCTGTCATCCCAGCACTCAGGAGGCAGAGGCAGGAGGATTGCTGAGTTCTAGGCTTGCCTGGGCTACATAGTGAATTCAAGGGCAGCCTGAACTACAAAGGAAGACCCTGTCTCAAAAAAAAAAAAAAAAAAAAGAACCTCACATTTTAAGTGAAAGGTAATCTGCTGACACGTTTGCCTATTTTGAAATTTCATAATAGCTTTACAAAAGTAAAATGGTGCTACTAACCTTTAGTATGTTTTGGTGTGTGGTACTGACTGCTGGTGGGTATGAGTCACCACGCCTGGTATCATTGTATGTGGTTACCAGGGATCTAACCAGGGACCTTGTGCTTGCTAGGCAGGCACCAGAACTACTGAGCTAAATCTCTGGCCCAATGTAAGTTTCTTTTACATGGGAGTTTTTTAAAATAAGAATTTAAATCCTATTTACTGACTTAATCTTTATTCAAAAATTACCAGTCCATCTTACACAAAACCTTAGAAATTTGAGAAGGAAAAACTTATCATTTTCAAAAAAGCCATCTCATACCATATACATTTTTAGGCATTGGGGCTTAAAATAAGACATTTTTCCATTGTATTTTCATTTATCACTGACAGATACAACATTTAGAACAATTTTTGGAAAGCATCGTGGAGCATGAAAACAAGATACAGATTTTGAACAGCTGGCTGCAGGCACAAGAAGAGAGACTAAAAACTTTACTAAAACCCGCCAGTGTGATCTCCGCTGAGAAGCTGCTGCTGGACTGTCAGGTGAGGCGTGGGCAGCCCGCCCTGTGCCTGTGACCAATGCCCTTGGGCTCCCAGGTGCTCTGCCAAGAAGGACGGGTGCCAAGTGCTGGAGACTCCTTGTGTGTAGCCAGAGTTGCTTGGTGACAGGATTGTGTCCTAAGAGAGGGTCTGAGGCAGCTGCATCACGTCACACATGGCAGACTTGTGTACTCAGGGCGGCGGCTGCCCCTGGGCCCTTGGTACTGCCATTTTGTGAGAGGTGCAGCCCCACTTGATTCCCTTAGAAACTAGCTCACCATCTCTGGTCTTGCACAGGGGCCAGAGTGCTGCTTTATCTACTAACGAGAACTATCCTGGTCATTGCTGCTTTTAAAGAGATATAAATATGCCAGGAGTGGTGTCTCACACCTGTAATCCCAGCACTCAGGAGGCAGAAGCAGGAGGATTGCTGAGTTCGAGGCTACATAGTGAGATCAGGGCAAGCCAGAATTATAAAGTGTGACCCTGTCTCAAAAAGAGAAAGAGAGAGATAAATATTACTTTCTCCCCAGGAGGGAAAATGTTCATGGCGAATTTTGATTTAGATGCTTCCTGATTTTGCCCAATACTAGCAACACTGCTGAGTTTCCTAGTATTCTTAGTATTTCATTGTGTCTCCTTGGAGAATATCACTCACTCCTGCCTGTTGGGCATTATGTGTTAAGGGACTCTGTCCTTGGGCCAGGGTCGGAGGCACATTTAATGTGAGGTGCCACCTGTCTCCCAGGCCTGGGGACCATCCTGCCCACATGACCTGGCCTCCCTCCCTGCTGCCGAGGATGTCACCGTGGCTGTCCGGGTCACAGGGCAGCAGACGGTGCATGGGGCTATTTCCCTGGTCGCTCTTGGGGCTGGGAAGTTGCACCAGACCCAGGTCTGCTGAGGTACCAACAGGGCAGACATGAATGAGGTGACACAGCACATCACAGGGCCTCGGGTGGCCTTGTTCTGTCCCGGCCTCATGCGCTCTGGGTCCACCTGGAGCTCTTTGGGCTCTAAGCTGCACGCATCATGGGGTGTCATCGTCCTCATCCAGGTGACAGACAGCTGGGGCATGTGACAGCACAGGCTGTGTGAACAGCCAGCAAGGCAGGGTGCTGTGAGGACCTGCTGGCCTGGACACTCCTCCATCATCAGGAAAGCAACTTGTGGCTTAGAGTCTCCTAAAGTAAAAGTAAAATCAAATGAAGATTATGTTCTGATTAAAGCGTCTTTGCTATAACACTATAATTTTATATTCCAGCAGCCTTTCTTTTTTACTTGAAAAGAGTAGACTCCAGTCTCTTGCATCTAATTGCTTTATAATATTATGCATTGAAACCTTTCCCTCTGCCATTCCAGGACATAGAAAATCAACTCACAGTTAAATCCAAAGCCCTGGACGAGTTGAGACAAAGCCACCCGGCCTTAGCGAGTGGGGCCACAGCACTGCTAGAAGACCCGGCATCCGGAGTGAACGGGCTGCTCCTCAAGAGGACCAATGTGCTCAGTCAGGTGAGGGTTCGTGTGAAGCGTGTGTGTGCTTCACGCACCCTTCTGCATGCACGTGTTGTTGTTAATGTTCTTTAGCTGTGGAGACTTGCTCTGTACCAAGAACTAAGTTTCTGAAGTGGAGAGAGCAAGCCAAAGCCAGCACCACCCCACTGACCGGCAGGAGACCCCGCACCATCTGTTGAGTCTGCTATGCTATGCTCACACAGCCGTGCTGCGTGCCCAGGCCGATGGTGTCTGGCATTGTTTCCTGGCTCTGAAGCACCAGCACAGATGCCCCCTCTGGGTGGGTGCTCCATGGCCTGTGTTGGAGCTCTTGGGGGCCAGGAGCACAGTCCGCAAGGGCCGCTCTAAGGCAGGAAAAGGGCAGGCAGGGTGCCCGAGTCTCCCGAGGCGTGGCCGGTCTCTGGCTCGGCACTGAGGTGGGGAGAGCTGCTTCTCCAGACACTGCACCCTGCGTTTCCCCAAAGAGGCCGAAAGCTACTACCGAGTCCCACATTATCCACACTTCCCGCTGCGTCCTCACTGCGGCACTTTGTCATCCCCAGAGCCACTTTCAGCCTTTTTTGCAAGGGCAGGCTGGGAATAAGCTGTATGGATGACGTCACTGGGCGACATCCAGCCTCACTCCGTCCTCTCACCAGCCAGGAAGGGACAGGCAGGAGAGCAGACGAGGCCCCAGGCCATGGGACAGTGCTTACGAGTAGGTGACAACAGCAGGAGTTACAGCGGACTGAAAATAAAGGGAAACTGAGACGAGGCATGTGAGACACCACACAGAGAGTAAGGTCAGAGGTCAGAGATGAGTAGAACTGAGAGTCCAGAAATAACCAGCTGTGGTGACACACAGTGCCTGTAACCCCAGCAGTCTGGGAGGCCAAAGCAGGGTGATTGCAAGTTCAAGCCTGGGCAAATTTGTGACCGAGAAAGACCCTGTCAAAATAAACATTGAGTTGGGGATCTAACCCAGTACAAAGGTTCAGTCCCTCTCATACAGCTAGAAAATAATGTGCCGTTTCCTCAAATGGTTAAATATATACGTGGTGGGTTAATCAGGGGTCAGTTTGGATTGCCTGGCTGAACGGGTCAATGAGGTTCTGGGTGCCGTAGATCCACCTGAGGAGTTTTGCCAACAGCATAAAAAGAGCTGGAGGGAAGATCGAGAGCCATTGATTTTCCGGGAGAAGCTTGCCGGGCCAGCTCTCCCGACAGAGCTCCACCGTCCTCAAGGTCAGGAGCGCGGCCTCGCTGTCCCTGGGGCCGCTGCTGTTCTCCCCCGGGAGCTCCGGTCTCCGCCCTGAGTGTCACTTGCTGGCTCCCGAGCAGATCCCCAGCCTGGTGGCACAGACGACCCCCCACCACCACCACACAGGCTTTCCGGCTTCCAGCACTGGCCCTGGGCCTCCCTGGTACAGACTGACCTTTTGGACCTGCCTGAGACACTGCCGGGCTCTTGGCCTCCAGCCTGACGTGTGCAGGACCTTGCTGGGGATCCAGGCCCTTGGCTGGATTTTTGGGGTCTCTGGTGTGTGGACAGATCTCTTGCACTCCTCAGAATTTGACTTTTTGGTTACTATTATACATTATTCATATAAATCATGTGTCCTGTAATAAATCTGTCTCCTTGCAAATCTTAATGAAAACAAAATAGTTACCATTTCACTCAGTAATTCCACTCCTACTTAGATAACCCAAAAGAAATGAAAATAATCCCACCAAAAGCTTGTATATCAGTGATTGTAGCAGCATAATTCATAATAGCCAGAAAGGAGAAATAGCTCATTGTCCATCAATCTCTAAATGTATCAGCAAAATACAGTGTATCTCCCCAGTGGACTCTCATACATGCACACTAGGAAGGAGGTACCAGTGTGTTATAGAACATTGATGGTTTTAAGGACATTATGCTAAATGGAAGAAGCTGCTCACAACAATGTGTGACTTGATTTATGTGAAATTATCCAGCACAGGCAAATCCCTAGAGATAAAGTAGATTAGAGGCAGCAAAAGAGGGGAACTGCTGATGTGTGCGGGCTCTCCTGGAGTGGAGAAAATGTTCTAAAGTTGGTTATGGAGGCTGCACACTTCCAACAGGTGAATTATGTCTCAGTAAAGAAATACTTTTAGAATGTAGACTATTAGCATATATCTTCCACCGCTGAACCTCCAGAGTCAGTGACCGCGGAGTTCTGCCTCCGCCCGTAGTCCGAGGCTCTCAAGGTCAGCATTGCCACAAATGTCTGCAACTCAATTCTTTGTGTGACTTGGTCAGATTCACTGTATGGATGTTCAGTTTATCTGTCATCAGTCTGAGCATTATTTGCGTCCTAGGCTGTTATGAACCACGCTGCTGGGGTTTTTCATGAACATGTGTTGAGACGCTCAGTGCTCTCGGGGAGAAGATACTACAGTAGCACAGTTGCTAGTCATGTGGTCATTCCAGTTTGCTCAAGAACCGTCAGAGTGGTCCACAGCCTTAATTACCTGAGTGTTTTATTTAGCCATCAAAGTGATATGCAGTGATGTCTCACGGGCAGGTACAAGCGGCTTGATTTACACTTCCCCAGTGACACTGGGTACCGGGCATCTTCCCATGTTCTCTTTGGAGAAGTGTCTATCCCAGTTCTTTGTCCATTGTGTATTTGTCTTTTCCTCTTTCAGGCAGGCTGTCTCTGTGCAGTCCAGTCTGGCCTTGAGTTCGCTGTAGCGATTCACAGCTTTTGTCGTGCTTTGCTCTTACCCGTCATTTTGGTAGCCCTGTTTCGCTCCTGTCTGTACTTGCTTTCTAAGGGTGCCAGTCCACACAGGTCCCTGTTACACTTGTAACGCCTTGCAGTTTTTAGAGCATTTTCACAGACAGTTTTTTTTCCATTTGTTAATCTCTGCTTTGTGGTTAAAGAAACCACCTCCCAGCTGGGCCCAGTAGCACCAGCCTGTCATCCCAGCACTCTGGGAACCAAGGCAGGAGGCCCCCAGTTCCAGCCCAACCTGGGCAACTTAGTGAAACCCTGTCTCACAATACAAAGTAGAAAGGGCCAGGGAAGCCAGTCATGCTGGCACACACTTGTAATCCCAACACTTGAGAGGCTGAAGCAGGAAGATCTCCCTGAGTTCAAGGCCAGCCTGGGCTACATCGTGACTTCAAGGCCAGACTGAACTGCATAGCAGGACCCTGCCTCAAAGAAAAGAAAGAACTGGGAGTGTAGCTCGGTGTCAGTGTGGATGTCCCGGTTCAGTTGCCAGTACTGGGGAAACCCGTAGGATTAAATAACTTCCCAGGCCAGAAAGCTAACAGAGTGTGGCTGACTTGCATGCCTGCCCTACCAATCATGCCATGCTCGTTCCTGGGCCTGCTCCACAGAGGCCAAGCTCTGCCCGTGTGCACTCTTCTGACCCAAGGGTCCTCTCCTCTCACCCATTCTGGAGCATGGCCTTCCCTGAAATTGGCTTCATGGCTGCAGTAAGTTACAAAACCCTCTGATGCCCACCGTCGAGACACCCAGAGTTGGTTCTGAGAGGAGGCCGCCACCAAGCCACCTCTCTTATCAGTCTGTGTCCACTTTTCACACACGCAGGTCGCCCAGCTCAGAGGCTCGACACAGGCGGTGCTGGTGGACTGGCAGACTTACGAGCTACTCTATGAGGAGGTGACTATGATGGTGATCCGCCTCACCTACAGCATGGAGCACAGCCAGCCGGAGGTCCTGTCCCCGGAGTCCCTGGCTCTCCGGGTGCAGAACCTGCAGGTGAGGGAGCAGTGCGGCCGGGCCCAGCTCGGGGGCGCCCTCCACAGGTCTGTGTTCGCCACAGCAGCGCAGACCGGGAGTTCTGCCAGTTTCCACGCTTGAAGTTCCAAAGTGAATTATGTGGCAGAGCGAGCTTCTGTGTATAGGTTGAGTTTTTCATCTCCATATTATTTCACAGTTCAAGTGTTTATTTAAATGAGTATTGGTGTAGGTTTTTCTGTTTTTACTTGGTTTGGGGCTGTTTGTTTTGCAGTACTGGTGATTGAACCGAGGGCCTTTGAATTAAACTCCATCCCCAGCCGTTTTTATTTTGAGACTGGCTCTCCCTAAGTCCCTCAGTTGCCCCGGCTGCGTGTGTACTAACAGTGTTCCTGCCTCAGTCTCCTGAGTGCTGGGATTACAGGTGTGTGCCAGCAGCGTGGTTTTGTTTTCGAGTTAGCTTTCGGCCTGCAGAGAGGAAGGACAGCCTTGGCAGGGGTTCTGTCTCCGGCCGCCATGGCTCCCACCGGCCTGTGAGGTCTGAGCATCTGTTTACCTCTGCGGTGGCTGTCAGAGTGGGAGGTCAAGTGCTTGTCTGAAACTGCCCTTCGGGCTCTGTTCTCTCAGAGTCTTCAGGATGAAGCAGAGAGCAGCGAGCGTAGCTGGGAGAAACTGCAGGAGGCTGTCGGCAAGCTCCGGGAGTCCTGCCCCTCGGTGGCTGAGATAATCCAAGAGAAATGCCAGGCCACACATACAAGGTGCGGTGCGAGATCTACTGGAACCACAGGCGGGTGACTTGCCACTTGGCCAAGACAGGTCCCAGCCCTCCGAGGTGGCTGGTGCCTTGTTGGGCTGCTCTCCAAGACCGAGCGGTTCAGCCCGTGTGGTGCAGGGGATAACAGTGTAGAGACGCCTGAGTTACAGGTCACCTGCAGGGGCAGCTCAGTGCCAGGGCTGCCTCAGGACACCGGGTGAGAGGGGAAGCTCACCAAGCCGGGCCGGAAGTGCGGCCTGCTGGGTGTCACACCTTGGAAACTTCCCAAGGTGCTTAAAGAGCAGCTGTTAAAATGCCTCTCAGTGAGGTCATCTGTGAGGATGAAATTCTTTTCAGACGGGACCTGCTTCTTATGGGATCTAAAAGCACTTTCCAAGGAGAGCGGCCCTCTCTCACAGCAGGCCCTTGTGAGAGTGAGGCATGAAGGTTGTTGGCCTGAGGCTGATGTGCTCAAGCAGTGGGGCAGGCAGAGG
This sequence comes from Thryonomys swinderianus, assembly GCA_004025085.1. NCBI lineage: Eukaryota > Metazoa > Chordata > Mammalia > Rodentia > Thryonomyidae > Thryonomys > Thryonomys swinderianus. Next base: position 100,307 of record PVIC010000556.1, on the reverse strand, counting down.
CGAAGCCTCCAAGAGTTACCACGGTGAAACTGCCAGCCAAGACTGAAGGAGGAAGGGCTGGGGATTTGGCTCAAGACCTTGGAAGCACAAGAGCCTGAGTTTAATCCCCATTACCACACACACCTCACACACACAGACTAAAGGAGGGACCACAAATAAGTCATGCGCCCCCTTGTGCTGTCCTCCACCCCAATCCAGTGACCCAGGGCAGGGGGCAGAAATCTACCTGACTCAGCCTACAGATCAGGGCCACCATCAAGACATGAGGTAGCTGGGGATTGTTGAGGGAATTTAGGTCACCACTGCACATATGACAGACTATTTACAACCAATTAAAATTAGGTTTCCTCATTTTTTATTAATGAGTGGGATAATATATATTTTTAAATTAAATGGGGGAAGAAGCTGCTTTTACATTGTCTATATGGAGTAAATCAGTTCTCTTTATTTGTACTTTTACGAAAGGAATTTTGTTTTTTTTTAAGGCAGGGTCTTGTTTCTAGTTCAGGCTGGCCTTGAGCCCAGGCAAGCCTCAAACTCAGCAATCCTCCTGCCTCTGCCTCCTGAGTGCTGGGATTACAGGCGTGAACCACCACACCTGGCATTGTGTGTGGTACTGATTGCCGGTGGGCATGAATCACCACACCTGGTATTGTTGTATGTGGTTACCAGGATCGAACCAGTTACCTTGTGCTTGCTAGGCAGGTGCTGGAACCACTGTGCTAAATCTCTGGCCCCAAGGAATATTTTATTTTTATAATTGCAAAACAAATTTTGACATAAAAACAGTTTGAATAAGATCTATTTAAAGACACATATAATGCTGTGCTTTCTCCCTGCTTTACCTAAGGGACATTCCCGGATATTTCTTTCCAATCATAAATTTTGTCATTTTTTTTTCCCAAAGATTGTAGATCAAGTAAGTAACCTAATTTGGATATCTGTATATAGTGGGATACTATTAATATTAAGAAGCATTTGACAGTGTCTTTCTTTTTTTTTTTTTTTTTTTTTTGGCGGTACCAGGGATCGAATCTGGGCCCTTCTGGTTCCAAGATAGGCACAGTACCACTTGAGCTAAATCCCCAGCCCCTGACAGTGTTGTTTTAATAATCCATCCGCTATTAACTTTTGCTGCAAGGGAAAGGGTGGGATAAGGGGCTTAATGGTGCTTGCACTGTGCTGCCAGGTGGACCCAGGTCAACCGAGACCTGGCAGACCGGCTGCAGAAGGCCCAGAGCCTGCTCCAGCTCTGGAGAGCCTATGACAACACCCACACAGAAGCCGAAGCCAGGCTGGAGCTGCAGGAAGCCAGGTTCCAACAGCTCGCGAAGATCAGCATGTCTGGAAACAACCTGGTGGAGGTCTTGCCACTGGCCCTGCAGGATATACAGGTGGGTGCACAGGCCTTTGGGAAATCCAGACCCCCATCAGACAGGACCAGGGAGTATCCGTACCTTGGGGTGAGATGGACCCCGGGGTCTGGGGGACAGTCGGGAGATGCCGGTCGGGCCTGGTGTCCTGCACGAGCTGTGTGGGGCACAGGCCAAGTGGGGTGTGTGGGCTGGGAGGAGCCGGCGGCCGCTCAGATCTCAGGTCCAGGCAGCAGCTGGGTCAGGGGGACCTGACACACCTCGTTCTGAGTCCACACTTCCTCCTGCAGTTATCTGCAAAGAAAAGGCTCCCAGCCTCTGAAATAAAAGCAAAATTGTCTTGTCTGAGTAGATTCGTCTAACAATGATAGCTGAATCTCTTGCCTAGAAATAATCATGGACTTGATGCTATATTTGTAGGACTTTTCCACAGACTTAGTAATTTTTTAGACTATATTTAAAAGCAGTAGTTTCCTCTGTGGTTGTATTTTCTACTACTTAGAAATACTCAGAAATTGAATACTTTTTAGTATTAAACTTATTGACCAGATATATTTGTCTTTTATGATGCCATAGGTCAAATAAAAAGGAGGTAAACAAGGTAATTAAAGAGTCAAGAATCCAACTGATCTATATTGTAATCTTCATCCCTACTCTGTTGTTTAAAAACAAAACAAAAAATCTAGCTATTTCACACACACAGCATTCCCAGGGTAACACCAGCAGCCCCGCTGAAATTGTATAGACTGCAGTTGAGTCCATCTGCACTAAACAGTCTAAGTCAGGAGACAGGGTTGCACTGATGTTCGAAGCGGTGTAAAAAGCAGGTATTGTTTTCAGTACCAGAGATTAAACTCGGGACCTTCTCACTGAGCTTCAATCTCACTCTTCTTTATTTTTTATTTTGAGGCAGGGTCTCAGCAAGTCACTAAGCTGCCCAGCCAGCCTCTACCTTGTGATCTTCCTGCTTCAGACTCCTAGAGTACTGGAGAGAGGAGACCCTTGAAGGTCTCAGACAGTGATTAGAATCTGAGGCACAGGAGCCCTCCTCAGTGGGCTCCCACCCTCCAAACTGGAAGCCTCGACTCTGTTGAGCAGTGGTCAGTTTGAGCTCAAACTGACAAGTTTCAGAATAGCACCAGTGTCATTTGAAGAAAGGTTTTTCCAGCACTCGGGAGGCAGAGGCAGGAGGATTGCTGAGTTTGAGGCTTGCCTGGACTACATAATGAGCTCAGAGCCAGCCTGAACTACAAAGCAAGACTCTGTCTCAAAAAGGAAAAAAAAAAAAAAAAAAAAAAGAAAGGTTTTTTTCACTTATTTAAAACAATCATAACAAAATCCACATCCACAAGTTCAGGGCAGAGATTCTCCTGGATGTTGACGGGGTGGCAGGGCACAGGGGATTCTGCTGTGAAAGAAGGAAGCATTTGTAATGTTCTTTCCTCTCCAGGAGCTGCAGCGGGAAGTGCAGAAGACCAAAGAAGCCTTGCTCCAAAATTCCTCCCCAGTGGACTGGCTCCCACAGCCTGCAGAGTCCAGCGCCCCCCAGCTCCTTTCTGCACAGCTGCACACCGTCCAGAGAGCTGCTTATTTGGAAAAGATGCTGCTTATGAGAGCAAATGAATTTGAGGTTGCTCTTTCTTTTCCACTCCAGTGGTGTCCTGCCTGGCCATTCACACACCGCCTCCAGCTCTTGTGTCCTAGGAAGCCACCACGCTGTCGGGCTGGCTGGTTCCTCAGGGAACCTGCAGGATGAAACTGCCCCATGGCTCTGCCTCCAACCCCATGGGCACAGGGCCGACCTTGAGCCACCGTTGTTCTTTATGGAGCATGTTGGGATAAGAAGTGACAGATTTCCCACCCTGTGCAGGTTATTTGGATGGCCATATAGGGTAACCAAAGCATAGGCAAGACTGTGTGAAGCATGGTCTCTTACTGTATTCTTCGTTAGCTTTTTAAAAAGCTCTCAGAGTGGGAGCTGCAAGGCCTCAGAGCTCCAATCTCTCAGAGTGAGCACAAAGAAAATCGCTTAACACTTAGCCGCCAGGGGGCAGAGTGCTCACTGGCTTCTACCTCCCTGCTGTCCCCTCAGTGCATCAGCCATTGACTTGGGAAGGCTTAGAGGTGGGGGAAGCTTAGGCTCTTCAGATAATCATGTCTGGATTTTTGAAATAACAAGCTATCGTGGGTTGAATTCGTTCCAGCCCCCAAGGCTGTTTGTTCCACGTGCTGGTGAAAATCGTTTCTAATGAGAATGTGTCTCTTTCTAGTTCATTCTTTCACAATTTAAGGACTTTGGAGAACAGCTGGAATCTTTACAGGATCTCATTGTACATGAAGAAGAGAATTTAGATAAACTTTACCAGCTAAAAGAAGAGAATCCTGACTCATTCCTGGTATTGGCAATATTTGTCTTTCTGAAAGATTTAGATTCTATGTAGATTAGAAATACTAATTACCACTGCACAGTTGGGTCTGTTTGCACCCGAGTTAACTCTTGAACACAGCCATCTACATGGTCTTCATTCTTCTCAGTCTAGAAAAGTAGAGCCCAGAGGTCTGTTTCAGTAAGATCTCATAGTAACTCATCAATTTTTAAATCTTGAGCTCTTTCCTGATTAACTTCACTGAACCAAAATAATCCAGGATGAGCTGTTGTGATTAATCAAACCTGGTTAGCTGAGGATCCAGTATAAAATGTTTGCATTATAATCATGTGCTTTCCCTTTTCTTTTACCTTAAGACATTCTATGTAATTAACATAAAGACATGAAAGAGTTTAAGAATTCTACATCTTACAGTTCTGCTAAGGATTGATAATCATAACCAGATCAGGAGTCAGCAAGTTGTGGGTGTTATCCAAGCTGAGTTTACCTCCCATTTCGGCAAATAGTTTTTTTTGAGCCCAGCCGTGTCCTTGCATTCACACATCTTTGTAAGAGTTTCTTGCTTGAAGGGCAGAGTTGAACCATTGCTACTGATACCTTAGGGCCCACAAAAACCTAAAATAATTGTGACCTGGCCCTGGACAGGAGCCGCTCACAGAGCCTGACCTTAGACTAGGACGGTAAGGTCCCAGAGCGATGATGCCCACATTGCAAAGATATTTGTGTAATATATTGTTGACCTTGTGGCCGTCCCTCGAAAAACAGTGGCGGTTCCTTTGAAAAACAGTGATGGTTTTGTTTTCTTGTGATTTCACATTGTATCAGAAATGGCCAGAATATTTCTTATAGTTTAAGAACCCCCCTGTATTGGTGTCATATTAAGGGCCAGATTTTCATTTGACCCACAAACACGTCACATGACCTGTGGAAAGTTGGCTACGTGCAACTTAAACATCCGACACTGGCCTTTGTCCAAAGCCCGTGGTTAGTCTTGTAAAGCCTGTGCTCCTCCCTGCTCGCATGGCTGTGCAGGTGCTGCAGTGTCCGGGCTCAGGCACGGCCCCAGCACTGATTTGTTTGCAGTGGGCAAGTCATTCTCTGGTTAGACCCGGTTTCCTCTCATCCTGGGGATGAAGAGGTGACTTTGTCACATGGGTGTATCACTGGCATCCAGAAGTCTGGATTTTTATCTATTTATGTGCATTGGAACAGAATCATGTGCTGACACTGACAGCCCTGTCGCCTGACATTGAACGCCTGAATGAAATCAGCCTCCGGCTCCCGCTCAGTGATGTGGCCGTGAAGACCTTACAGCACGTGAACCGGCAGTGGATCCGGGCCACGGCCACAGCGCTGGACCGCTGCAGGTGGGTGCCTCCCTCTGCCGCTGCTTCAGCTACAGTCAGATGAGCTCTGAGCTGTGCAGTCAGTGTCTTTATTCCATGGCTCTGTTTTGTTTGTTTTTAAACCTATCTAGTGAGCTTCAGGGAATCAGACTCAATGAACAGTTCCTCCACTACTGTGAGAAGTGGGTCCACCTCGTGGAGAGGCTCGAAGAGGCACTGGGAGTGAAGATTGCTGACAGCCTCCCTGCTCTCCGGGAGCAGCAGAAAACATATGAGGTAAACCTATGATTCTTGCCAGCCTGGGGCCCTCACCCAGGGCTGGAGTCAGGGAACAACATATTTAAGTAAAATCAAGGGAGCACCTGTGGGTAACCACCACAGAGGAGTGTCTTTCAGCAGATCCAGTTATCAGTTGATCATTTTTAAATGCTCCCACATTTCATAAGGTTTTACATTTTGCTTTGCTCCATTTTGTTAGTAATGTCATTCCTAGGTTTTCTGCAGTACATGGGAATTTCTAGCACAACATTGCTACTACAGGACACAGTCATCAGGCCATGCTGCCAAGAGACGTTAAACTACCTCCACTCATGTTTCCATTTTCACTGATTAGGGCTTTGTCATCTGTCTCAGGTGTAGTGGTAATGGCAGCCTTCAATGTTTCACAGAGGAGTTTCTGCCACACTTTCGCTGGTATTAGTCCCAGTGGCCAGGTGTCGCAGCACATACCTATAATCCTAGCACTCGAGAAGGCTGAGACAGAAGGATTCCAAGTTCTAGCCCAGCCAGAGCAACTCAGCAAATTAGTGAGACCTAATTTCAAAATTTAAAGCAAAATAAATTTAAAAAGGATTAGAGGGCCAGGGAGTTAGCTCAGTTGTTCTGACACCTGCCATACAAGTGTAAGATTGTGAATTCGATCCCTGGTACCACCAAAAAAAAAAGGGGGGGGGGATATAGTTTACTGTAAAGAACCTGGTTCAATCTTCAGTGCAATAAAAAAAGAGTCAAAATTCTCTTAGTGGGGCCGGAGTGTTACCTCAGTGGTTCTAGCACCTGCCTCGCAAGCACAAGGTCCTGAGTTCGATCCCTGGAAACCACATACAATGCTGGGCGTGGAGACTCACGCCCACCAGCCATCAATACCACATACCATAGTGCCAGGCGTGGTGGCTCACGCCTGTAATCCCAGCACTCGGGAGGCAGAGACAGGAGGATTGCTGAGTTCGAAGCTTGCCTGGGCTATATAATGAGCTCAGGGCCAGCCTGAACTACAAAGCAAGACCCTGTCTCCAAAAAAGGAAAAAAATAAAAAAATTCTCTTAGTGGCCAGGCATGATAATGCATGACCGTAATCTCAGCACTTGGGAACCTGAGGCAGGGGGATTGCTGTGAGTTCAAGGCCAGCTTGAGCTACATAGCAAGATCCTGCTTCAAAACACAACACCCTTACTGCTTATAGACAGATTCTGCATTCTGGAACTACACATTGGTTCACTGTAACTTTTTAATGTAATTGACTTAAATCATGGCTAAATTAAGATCACCCAATGAAGATGGGCATGTTGGCATAGTTTTTATTAGATCTGTTTCCTCTTAAAATTATGTTCATAGGGGCCGGAGGGTTAGCTCAGTGGTTCCGGCGCCTGCCTCGCAAGCGTAAGGACCCGAGTTCGATCCCCGGTTACCACATATAATGCTGGGTGTGGTGGCTCACGCCTGTAATCCCAGCACTCGGGAGGCAGAGACAGGAGGATTGCTGAGTTCGCGGCGGCTTGCCTGGGCACCATAGTGAGCTCAGGGCCAGCCTGAACTACAAAGCAAGACCCTGTCTCCAAAAAGCAAAAAAAAAAAAAAAAAAATTATGTTCATAGGTGATGTTGAAGTGATGATTGAACTTTTTTTTTCCCTGTAGTTGAGCTCTAATAATTTAAAAAGAAATCATCACTATATTGTCTGATGTAAGACATGTAAGTTAAGACATGTAAGTTCTAGATTCATAGACTTGAATTCACCTACCTGATATTTTATATTTGACTAATACACAGATGTTAGAAGCTGAAGCTTCGATACGCCAGACGATTGCTGATTCTTACATCACCCAGTCTTTACAACTTCTGGACACAACTGAAATAGAGAAGAGGTGAGCTGTCTGGAACTTGCAACATGCATGCAGTTGGTCAGGACAGACTCGGAGCCTTTTATTTTGTACAATGTGATAGATCAATAAATACATACAATATGCACTAATCAAATCAAGGAAACTAATCTTTCTATCTCCTTACTTTGCTTACTGCCCCCAGACTTGTCGTTTTCCATAAAATATACACTGGTATATTGGGTATGTGGCCACTGTGCCCAAAACCACCAGAATTTAGTCCTTCCACCCCTCTGTCCACACATGAACGGGGGCCATGCTGTGCCCTGCAGCATGTTAGCGGGTAGATCCTCTGGCCAGTTCACTGTGCATTGGCCCTGAGACTTCATGCTATTGGCCATAAATACATTGGTGGAACTTTTCCCGAAGCTGTGCACAGCAGGCAGAGTGCAGAAGCTTGGGAAGTACCCAGACTGTCCTAGGTGTGTTTTCCTCTCTGTTGTCACCCTCATGGTGTCTTACTATTTACAACAAGTTTCAAAATGCTGCCGTTCCAAGCAGGAAGCCACATGGTCATGGTGAAACAAGGGAACTCTCCCCAGCTGTGCCACGGTGTTGGGCCATGGGCGGTGTTAGCCGTGTGGGGCAGGGTCTCGTGGTAAACCTGTTGACCACTAACAGACCTGCCACGCAGCTGACACTTGTGATAAAGCTTGGCCACTTAAATACTTTCAAATGTCCTGATAGGTACTGTTCTTCCTCCCTCTCAGCACCTACATATCCCTCAGTCTTCTTCCAGAAAACTAAGAAGTATAAGCCTACTCTTCCCAGCTCCTAAGTAATAAATTCAAGCCAGTTCCAGGACAAGCTAGTTTTAATTTGATTTGATCAGCACAACAAAGCACACTGTCCCCAAAATAAATCAAAAGGCTTACTTTTCATGTGAAAAGTATGTTTCTCTGGAAAGGAATAGTTGAGTAGTTACAATAAAGCAACTCCGTGTGGCTAAAATAATGTGACGTACACCAGCTGCCTGTCTGTCTGTATCTCACCGGTCCACTGTAGATTTCTGTGCAGTGTTGCATCATATGTGAAAGCGTGTAGTTTGCTGAGGGCAAAAATGTCTTGCATGCCCAGAGTACTGTGTGGTTCCTCCAAACTGCACATACAAATAACAAACTGGGCCTCTGTTACCTGCTGATAGGTATTTTTTGCAACGTTTTTGCCACGTTTATGCCATGTTTTTCTAACCATCTGTTTTTCTCAGGCCAGAATTTGTCTTGGGATTCTCTGAGCTGGTAGACCGGTGGCAGAGTGTGGCCCGGGCCATTCAGCAAAGGAGATGCGAGATCACGGGACTTGTACGACAGCACCAGTCCTTCTCTACCTCCGCGGAAGACCTACTCCGCTTCCTGGCTAACACCGACCTCCTCCTGTCTGCAGTGAAGGGCCAGGCTCGGTACAGCCTCCGCCAGACCAGGGGTCTGGTGCACGAGCTGAAGGTAGGGCCTGCACAGTGGTGGCATAGGACACGGCGGGCGGGGACCTCTGCAGTAGGAAGGTGCACCCCTTGGGCAGTAAGCAGAAGTATAAAGCCCACTCTTGGGACCCTTGGGCAGCAAATGCAGCCGCGAGGGAAGAGGTCTGGGCTGGAGTCACGGGCGGGGTGTTCCACGGGGCCTCAGACCACTTTCCACTCGCCATCGCCTAGCATGCTGGGCTGTGTGCATTCATTTATCCAGACATCAGGTATTAATTAAATGCCTGTTCTGTGGTAATCACTGTTCTAAATGCTGGGCTCATTGTAGACCAGGAGGAAATCCTGCTCTGGGGCAAGCAGGCAAAGTAACAAGAAAGTATCGGATTGCAGTGAGACTTGTGTGTGTGATTCAGACAGGGAAAGGAATGGACACGTGGGGCTGCTTTACACAGGTGAGTGGTAGGAACCTATGGTGTGTGTGCCGCAGCAGGCACGAGAGAGCCACATCGCCCCAGCAGCCAAGCATCAGTTGTTCAAGGCTAAATGCACTGTTGACACTTTGCAGTAAATAACTGGTTTGGGTGCTCGGGTTCTGAGAGGTCTGCCACCACTGCCCCAGGCAGCCTCTGAGACTGTTGGGTGTAAGTGGAACCTGAATGGCCAGAGAGCCAGCCAGGCAAGGAGCTAAGGAATGACTCCCATGGAGTCCCTGTTTGGGCGCATTCCTCTTGCTGAGACGCGATACCAACACCTGCAACTTAAAGGAGGGCAGGTTTATTTTGGTTCAGGGTTTCAGTCCATAGTCAGCAGGTTCTGAGGCAGAACCAGGATGGCAGAGGGGAAGGTGCCCACCCGTGGCAGCCAGAAAGCAGAGCAAAGGAAGGAACGAGGGACCTCGCCCAGGGATCCCCTCCAGCCGAGCCCTGCTCCTAACAGCTACTGATTTCATCAGTGGATGAAGCCTCTGAGGAAGGTGGCGGCCCCATAGCCTGTCACCTTCCAAACGCACAAGTCTTTAGGGGGATGTTCAGATCTGAACCCTAGCAGGCACCATCTGTCATGTTTACATCTAAAAATGTACCCCCAAACCCAGCTGTATTTTATCATTTAAAATTTGTCCTCATTTATATTTGTGTAGCATAATGTGCACATTCTATGCTTCTGTGTTACTGTGGTGATAACCAGTATACATGATTATTTCAGATCTAATACTCTAATCATTTTCCTAATATTCTTAGATTTTACAGGCTTTTCCCATACAAAGTATATTTTTTAATTTCCATAAACATTCAGTCATTGCACCAAAAATTTGATCTTGTAGGAGCCGCTGGAAATTATTTTAAGAGCATCTAATTTGGTAGTGCTTGAAGTATAACATTAGCTGTTGGTGTGAGCGAGGCACTGGTGTATGTACAATGTGATCCGATTTGTTAAATTATGTCTAGTGTAATACTTAGGAAAGGCTTGCGGGAAATGTACACAAGCGCGCAGTCACAGTTTTGTCACAAATAAGGCTTAAACAGTTCAGTTTACTTTTCCTTTTCAGAATAAAGAAATCCATTTTCAAAGACGGCAGACCACCTGGGTGCTGGCCTTGGAAGCAGGGGAGGAGCTACTGAGCACATGTGACCCAGAGACCAGAGAGTCCTCTGAGCAGAGGCTCAGTCAGCTTCGGAGCAAGTGGGAGGGCGTGAGGCGCCAGCTCGGGGAGACGGTCACTCAGCTGCGGAGCACTGTGGAGGTAAAGCCTGTTCGTTTATGCCTCTGAGGTAGTCAACTCTCATTCACAGGACTTTTGTTTGCTATCAGAACTCAAGTCCCACTAATCCATGAGTCATGCCCATTCCTTAATAGTAATATAGCATCAAGAAAACACAATGGTAAGCATGTAAGTACTTGAGTTGCTGTTAAGATACTTACTTTTAGCCAGGGGTGGTGGCACTCTGCTGTAAATCCCAGCACGCTGGGAAGCTGAGGCAAGAGGATTTCAAGTTCAAGTCCTGCCTGGACAACCTAGCACCTTAGTAAAAACTTGTCTCAAAACGTAGAATTTTTAAAAAATTTTAAAAACCAACTGCCAATGTAGCTCAGTGCAGAGGCCCTGGGTTCAATCCACAGTACTCCTCACACACACACACTCACACACACACACACACACACACACACACACAAAATATACTTATCTTATGAAACTTCTTCACATTTCATGGAAAACTGATACACAGCGGACATGCCTCATATGGTCTGTCCTGGTGTATGATGTATGAAAATAAGCATGCTGCTGATAACACTTTTTTCCCTATCATCAGAGAACACGTTTTTCAAAATAAGTGAATTTTCCAGGTAATTTGCAACTTATATATGTAAAAATTGAAATGTTTTGAGACCCAAGTAGGAAAAAAAGAATCATCATTCTGCGAGAATATCAAGCCGTTACACCTGTGACCTGACCCAGCAATGCTTTTTGAGTTCTGGGGAGTTTTTACATTTTTGCTTCTCCTTATTATCAAGCTGCTACCTTTACTTTTCATTTCTTCAAGCTGATGTCCCCTTGGGGCCCATGCTCCTTTCTGATCTGTCGTGTGCTCCAATAGATAATCAGACTTGCCAGGCTTGCTTTCCAAATTAAGACAGACAAATGCGGAGGTGGGCCATGGGTCCTCTGCTGTGAATAAACCAGGCAGGTTTTGTTTGGCGTGTGGACTGTGTGAAATTCACCACTAAGCAGACACTGCTTGTGCCTCTGCCATGTTTGTAAAGCAGGTCAGCTGGTGGAAAGAGGGGTTTGGTGGGAGCGGTCAGGACTTGACTTGGCTTCTGCCTTGCTTTCTATTCAGCTGCTGTAATGAGACGTGTGGCCTCCCTTTAAGTGGGGTGTCATCCTAGACGTGGGCCACCCCAGAAGTGTGCAGGTGCCAGACGTGCTGGGAACTTGTTTCACTGTGCATCTTCCTGCTTTTAGTACCACAGAAATAAAGATGCCCTAATGAATAAACTCAGACCCTGAACTCAAGAGTGCAGGTCCCGGTGTGCTCTGCGACATCAGCTGTGGGGGGAGGGCTCCCACCTACCCGGGCTTTTATGCCTGTCCCCGGGCAATCAGCATGCTGTGAGCTGTTGGATTTGGGGGTTTTCGTCTTTTGAGGCTATGGGATGCTGAGGGTTGAACTCAGGACCTTCTGGACATGAGATCTTGCTATCTCTCTAAATTACTACCCAGGCTGGACTACAATGTGCCATCTCCCTGCCTCAGCCTCACAGGGTGCTGGGATTGCCGGGTCTGTGCCCACACACGCTCACAGTGCACCAGAACATGGCAGGCAGGGCAGAGGGAAAGATCTGGACAGGGGAGGCCCCATGTAAAAGGGTTGCTCAACCAGGCATTGGAGACAGAAGAGTAGCTGAGGGCCAAGGATGTAGCTCGGTATGCTGTGCCTGCCTTGAAAGCGGAAGGTCCTGAGTTCAATCCCTGTCCCCAAGAAACAACAAAAGAGTAGCTAAGTGCTTTTCCTGCATAGTAACGTGGTAGCACCTGCTTTCCAACCCCCAGCAGTGCCCCCAGAATGCCTCACAGTTTCAACCTGAGACGGCAGATGCTGAAAGTTAATCCTTAAATAGGCTTTTGGTGGGAACTTGGACACGAAAGGAGGAGACACCTCTGAGCAAACCTGATCCAGTGACTGAGCAGAGCGGCTGGTGAAGCTGCGGGCCTGCGAGGCACCGCCCGAGGTCCTAGGTCCTGCTCAGATCACTGCACACAATAGGGTGGCAGGTCTGTGGGGTTTACAGGAAAGATTGTGTGACCAAATGAGCTGTTCTTTTCTGCAGTTTATTCCCAAGACCAAGACCTCACCCATGTTCATTTGTTTTTAAATAGACCTGGGACCAGTGTGAAAAGAAAATCAAGGAGTTGAAAAGCAGGCTGCAAGTTCTCAAAGCACAGAGTCAAAACCCTCTCCCGGAGCCTCATGAGGCCCTGCACAAGGAGAAAGAGCTGATGAAGGTACGGAGCCCACCGTGGGCAGGATGAGCCCTGCACTCTTCAGGGGGTTGGAAGGGTTTGCTCGGCTCCTGTTCTGTGCTGAACCCATCGTTTTGTATCCCCTGGACGAGACTTGCCTGGCCTCTTGTCTGAGAACATCGCATCTTGATCTCCTAAGACACCAGGGCTGATGCCTTTTGCGATCCTCGTATGAACACGAGAAGAACTCTTGTAGAAGTGCACTTGCTAGGACCTTGGGGCTTTTCTCCTTCAGATCCTCTTTGTATCTTCTCTGAGATGACTTTAAAAGTGCTTCCTTTTAAATTTTCTCATCTTTGCACTGAGAATGAAGTATAATGAGAGCATTCATTTTTTAAACCAGTAGGATGATTTTTTTTTTGCTCAGAATAGTATTTTTGTTTGTTTCGAGACAGGGTCTCGCTTTGCAGTTCAGGCTGGCCCTGAGCTCACTATGTAGCCCAGGCAAACCTCAAACTCAGCAGTCCTCCTGCCTCTGCCTCCCGAGTGCTGGGATTACAGGCGTGAACCACCACGCCCGGCTCAGTACAGTATTTTTATAAACCTTCCCAAACCATATCAGGCCTTTCCGTACATACAGCCAACATTCCTGGATAGTCAGGGCTTTGCAGAAGACGCAATAAACATGTTGATATGAATTTGGACAGCAGAATCCCCAGGTCAGGATCCCCCTGCATGTCTTTCTTGTCTGTGTGTTTGGTGTTTAAAAGACACCAAAAGCCTATTGGGTGGGCCGGAGATTTCGCTCTGTGGTTCCGGCGCCTGCCTTGCAAGCACAAGGTCCTGAATTTGATCCCCAGTAACCGCATACAATGCTGAGCATGGTGACTCATGCCCACCAGCAATCAATATGACTACCACAGTGCTGGGCGTGGTGGCTCACACCTGTAATCCCAGCACTCGGGAGGCAGAGGCAGGAGGATTTCTGAGTTCCAGGCTTGCCTGGGCTACATAGTGAGCTCAGGGCCAGCCTGAATTACAAAGCGAGACCCTGTCTCAAAACAACAAAAGAGCCTATTGGAATGGTCTCTTAATTTTTTGCTTCCTTCAGTGACTTTAGGAATCCTATTGTAAAGTGGAATCCTATTGTAAGAGAGATGAGTGGTCTGATGCTTAAAGCTGTGCCAGAAGTTAGTGTCCTTCTCCCTACATGTTTTTCTTTTTGGTTAAAAAAAAAAAAAAACTATTAAAATACATAACAAAACTGCCACACAGCTATCACTAGCTACAGAGATAAAATATTAGGAATACACTCAAGAATACCGTGTAATCTCCAGCGCCCCGTTCCTTCCCAGCATGTCCACACCCCTGACTTTGGGTTTATCATGCTTCTGTGTTTCTTTGTAGTTTGAGCACACGTGGGGTAGTGCTCCATGTCGTGCAGAGCACTGCTTTCCAGCTGTAAGCTTTCTAGTACTGTAGCTGTACTATGTAGCACATCCACTGCAACTTTTTATTTATGTTCCTGAGTCACGAATGTTGGTGCCTGTTGTGTGCTGGGTAGTATCCATTGTGTGGATACAAAGCAATTTATACACTTCCTTCCCTCAGTACTCTCAGGCTATTTTTTTAAAACACTTGCTAGTCTGATAAGAGTGAGATTTTATCTCTCTGTAGTTTATTGGTCAGTTGTCCATTTTTTACATTGGCTATTTCTTCACATCTGCCCTTTTGTGAATTGCCCGTTTGTTTTCAATCATTTCTACTTTCTGCCATTTGTCTTCTGATGAGGTCTGAGCCTCATCAGGTTACAATCACCTTCCAAAAGCCCAGCAGCTGGCAGCCAAGCTTCCCTGCATGTAACTTGGGGCAATATTTTGCATCCAACCCCTAACAGCTGGGTAGCATTGTAGGCTAATAATTTACTAATGCAAACTTAAAGGATAACTGTCTTTCATTCCACATATTCAACTTGTTCTAACCTATAGAAAATTCAAAGTGAAAGTATGTGGAGAAAGTAATATAGTCTTTCTTTTGAGGATACAGTTAAACAGTATTTATTAAAAGTTATAGAGAGCCGGAGGGTTAGCTCAGTGGTTCCGGCGCCTGCCTCGCAAGCATAAGGACCTGAGTTCGATCCCCGGTTACCACATATAATGCTGGGCGTGGTGGCTCACGCCTGTAATCCCAGCACTCGGGAGGCAGAGACGGGAGGATTGCTGAGTTCGCGGCGGCTTGCCTGGGCACCATAGTGAGCTCAGGGCCAGCCTGA
>PVIC010000556.1:71648-85290 GCA_004025085.1 Thryonomys swinderianus | reverse complement strand
GCTACATAGTGAGCTCAGGGCCAACCTGAACTACAAAGCGAGACCCTGTCTCAAAAAGGAAAAAAAAAAAAAGTTATAGAACTGTCCCCATTCAAAAATCCTCCCCCCAGGCTGGGGATATAGCTCAGTGGCAGAGTGCTCACCCATGAGTGAGGTCCTGAGTTCCCTCTGCGTGTGGCACCATCAAAAATTCATTCTACACCTTTCTGTTTCCACAAGTGATGGGTCCTGGATGGGTTTCTAGGCTCTTGTGTTTGAAGAGCAAAGAATTGGACCTGACACGCAAAGCTAAGGAAGAAGGAGCAAAACTGAGTGAAGTTTAACCAGGCCATGGTGAACAGTGGTGGAAAGGAAATGTCATGAGCACTGAACGTGTTGGGTTTCAGAATTTACACTGTTATACCGGCCAGAGGGAGCCTCTCTCTGGGTCTCCCAGAGCGTGACTGGCAGCATGACTGACAGGGTGTAGCACTGATTGCGCATGTCCTTCCCATAATTCACTGTGTTATCATTGGACATGTGCGGTGCAGTCTCTATGCAGGGAATGGCACTGTGGGTCATGCCAGAGACTGTGGCACATGGGCACCCCCAGTTTGGGCTTTCCAAATTTTGAATTGTCCAGGAGTCTTCATTATTCCTTTTTCTCCTCTGAGTACCAGGCCTTAGGACAAAGTCCGGGTGCCCAGGCTCAGGGCAGGGGAGGGGACTGGTCCCACAGCCTCAGTTGTACTCTTTGTATTCTTTTCATTGTAATATTGCAAGTATTGATTCAGACCTGGCTGTAGACCCTGAAACGCCTGCTGCCTGTGTGGGCATCATAGCCAGCGCCTCTGACAGGCTCTGAACATGCACGCGGACCTCCTTGTGCTGGACAGAAATGCCATGTGCCCGGCTTGCGGCTTGCCCCCTCCAGGCCCGTGGCCACCACGGCACTCCCTGGCTGTCATCCTGCACCTCGGTGGAGCCCTAAAAGGAACCATGGGTGTACAGTGGGGTTACAGAGTTTTAAAGAAAAGACTTTTGATTGACAAAAATGTCACTTCTTTCATCTCTATTCAACCTTTAAAAAGAATTATGCAGACCATCTTGTGAAACACCAGTCTTGTCAGCGGTTATGAAATCAAGTCATTTGTAGCTTTTAGGGCTCTAACACTCAATCAAAATTAACCACGTATTGTGACTGCTCCTCAGACTAATCTTCAGTGTGAATAACTTATCCTTCATGTTTCAGCGGAAAGGTAGGGACAGAGACCCTGCATGCCAGGTGTGAGGAATTGTGAACAGTAATGCCCAAGAGACTTGGCAGTAGCTTGATGCTTTCCTTTTACCTTCACTGGCAAAGCAGTGTTCCTGATTAAATCTTAGAACTGAGAGTTTTCATTTGAAAACCACCTCAGTTACTTTGATAGATGGAGCTGAGGCCCTGGATGAAAACAGCCAATAAAAGATAGACGTCTCCACATCAGAGGAAATCATTTTTCTTCCATCATATTCATCTGTTTTTAGAAAGTTTGCTGAAAATACTTTGCTTTGAACAGCAGCTGTGGGCACAGCACCAGCCTGGTTTCTTCCATGTTCTTGCTTCTGCCAAGGCATCTGTAAACCGTTTCTGGACTAAAATGTGTGTGTGGGTTGTTGTTAGACTCCGGGGGTCCGCGCTCTCCATGAAGGTGGGCCCTGCGTGGCTTTGAGACTCGTACACCCCAGGAAGAAGCTGGAGCTGGACCCTCCGCTGCAGTCCCGGCCCCTCCCCTGTGGCCTCCCCTCCCCCAGGGCTAATCAAAGGCTTAGCTGCAGGTTTGGAAACCGCAGCAGCTGGAGCGAGGCCTCTCTGCTCCCGCCCCTCTTGTGTTTGAACACAGGAACTGGAGAAGTCTTCGGCCAGCTGGACTCAGAACTTGGAGGGACTTCGCACCATGAAGGCAGACCTGGCCGCGCACCTCCTGGCGGAGGATGTGTTGGTCCTGCAGGAGCAGATTGAGCACTTGCACCGGCAGTGGGAGGACCTGTGTCTCAGAGTGAGTCAGTCCCGGGACCTGAGGGCACAGAGCAACTGCGGCTGTGCTGTAGAACTCGTAGCCATGGGTGGAACTGATTTCACCCTTTTGTTTCTGCAGCACTCAATTCGGGAACTGAGCATGTTTTTAATGAGCTTTAAAAAAATGAAGCAGAGAGAAAAACCGCAGTGGTGAACGGAAGTGCAGGTTCTGCCCTCCAGTTGGCGGGTCAGGCCACATAGGTGACAAGGCCAGGTCTGTGTTTCAGAAGTGCTGCCAGTGTGGCCGCCTGTGGGTCCTAGTGCCCGCGGCCGGTGCCGGGGAGGACTGCATTCACAGGCACTGTTTATCTCGAGGGCCATGAAACTCAGACATGAGCTAGCCGAGCACATCTACCTACTAGGAACGGGACTGTAGCCAGAGTGTTGTACAGCTTAGGTTTGCAACCGGATCAAGATGGGATTAAAGAATTCAATAGTCTTATAAAGATCTCCGTTTGAAGAACATATCATTCTAAGGAAAATAAATTCCTTAATCACATTTTCTTGTGAATTAAGAAAAGTATTTAAAATGCTAAAATCCAGACACTTTTGAACAGTTTGAGTAAAAACACCTTTCAAGAATTTAATTGATTTTAGAATGTAGTCATCTTAGGGTAATCTAATTTTAAACGTCCTTTTAAAAGTTTTTTATTCAAGTTTTTACGAAAGAGAATGTTCAGTGTATGTGAAAAGTATTTCCAAAGTTAAGGTAGAAGCAGAGTGGAGACCAGATGTTCCTAATTGTTACCATTCTGAAATCAATCAGAAGGGGCCTTGCACAGGGCCAGGAGTTTGAAGGAGAAGGTAAATAGATGCCCTGAGGAATGGAAACAAAAAGATTATTTTTTTAGGACTAGATTTTCAAGCCTTTTAAACAAATGTGGCTGGAAAGCATGTATGAGCATTTGGTATTTTTTGCTCACTCTGAAAAAAGTAGGTTTTCAGGGTTTTTTTGAGTTTTGTTTTGTTTTATTTTTGTACATAGCAAGAAAATCCCGGGGTTTATACCTTGCTGTCCCTTTTTATAAAATGAGGCATTGTGTCTGGGAAAGTACTGAACCTACCTCAAATGTACAAGGCCCTGGGCCCTGGAAGATAATAATAAAGTAGAGTTAAAACTTCACCAGAAAAACTTGTAAGATTTTAAGTTTTCAGGACCTGAGGATACTTTTGTACATTTAGTAAGACTGATTGGTATTATTTAAACTTATTTTAGGGCCAGGGGGTTAGCTCAGTGGTTCCGATGCCTGCCTTCCAAGCAGAAGATAGTAAGTTCCATCTCTGATACTGAAAAATATATATATATAAATTATTTTAATATATTTCAAGCCAAAAGGGAAGGAGAGCCCTTTACTGAGGCCCACTCAGGGGTTCCTCATGTGTAATGGAATATCAGGTATTTGAGGTCATCTTGCTTGCTGTACAGTTCATAACATTTCCGTGGTTTCCATTCAAAAGATAATGGTGTTTGAACGAAAATTAGCTTAACTGAATAGTGTGCGTTGTTTTGGTTTTGCTTTATTTAGCTTTGTTTGAAGTCAAATATTCAAGTGATTTTGCTTTCTTGGCCCATTTGCATTACAAATTCTTGATTTGTTTTGTGATCTGGATCATAGTTTTGAAATTAAATAGGCAAGATGCTGGCCTTACATATAATGGTTTCATCTTTTTTTAATGAATTTAGGCCACAACTGAAGTTAGCATAAAGTAAGCAGTCAATAAATTTATATTGGTAGAATAAAAAATAAGAAATTTGGGTGACATGTAATATATTTATCAACTCTGTTTCTAATTTTTAATATAACCTGACAGTAGCAGACACACATTGAATAGAGAGCCTTTCCATCAGGTACAGCTGATGGGCTGGCTCTGATTACATTTTATGGCAGTTACCAAGAGACCAGAAAACTTTAAGGTCTCGTTTTTAAGAGGAAGAAACCGATGGAGTCCATGGCGAGGCTGATCAGAGCGCACGAAGCTCATGGTCTTTCAGACTTGGGAGGGGATGGGAGATGCTTCCTCTGGCCCTCAGTGGGTATGTTGTTGCCCAGGTGTCTGCCCGCAAACAGGAGATTGAGGACAGACTCAACTCATGGATCGTGTTCAATGAGAAACACAAGGAGCTGTGTGCATGGCTGGTGCAGATGGAAAACAAAGTTCTCCAGACGGCGGATATCAGCATTGAAGAAATGATCGAGAAGCTGCAGAAGGTGAGGGCTGGCCCAGGTGCGCGTGGTCATGGGGAGGTGGTTTCGCCCACCCGGTGTGAGGTGCAGAGGAGATGTCGCAGGTGTGTCCACTGTTTTGATCCTCCTGAGGGGCTGCAGTAGGGAAACCTGGCCCTGAGGAGAGACGCATCTCCAGAGTCAGTCTGGCAGGAAGGGAGGGCTCGGGTCTCCTGATGGCACCTTCCACACCCTGCACCAGATATGGCTTCTCTGTCACTGTAAAGGGGACCCATGCCAAAGAGTTGCTGATTTCTTCCCCACAGAGCAGGGTAATGAAGGACTCTCCTGCAGTGGCCCAGAAGGGCCAGGCCAAGGGAGATTTCCTGATGCCAAGCCTTGTTTTGTCCAGTCCCCTCAGCACCCAAGTAGATCAGAGCCATCTGTGAAGGGAAGGAGAGGTTCTGACGAATTGGGAGAGGAACTGCTACCGCCTTACATGTGTCAGGTTTGCCTACCAGGCATTACGGGACCTTTTAGTTACTCTCTGAAGAGTTAACAGATAGAAGGATCTAAAAATTTTTTTAAAACAACACATAAAAGGCATCTGTGTATTTGTGACCGGAGAAGAAGCGAATTCGGAATAACAGTTCGGGTCTGTGTCTGGATGCCTTGGCCAGGACTGCATGGAAGAAATAAACTTGATCAGCGGAAACAAGTCACAGCTACAGCAGATGGGGGAGCACCTAATCAAGGCCAGCAGCACAGCGAGAGCTGCCGAGATCAATGACAAGCTCCACAAAATCAACGATCGCTGGCAGCATCTTTTCGATGTCATTGGATCAAGGTAAAGAACGACCTAAAAACATTTTCGACTCCCAGCATCCGTGATTAGTTATTCCACAGGGTACAGAGCCTGGTTTTACTCTAAAACAGGTGGCAAACCTGTGGCACGCATGCCACAGCAGGCTGTTCGTATCACTGTAAGCTCTGAGGTTCCAAGTTGATGGGGCCCTTTTGTACATGTACAGACGAGGGTGGGGTCTAGCTGAGGCGTGGTGCGCAGTGCCCTGGGTTCCACCCCCAGTGTGGCAAAAATAATAAGTACAGATTCAAATTTGGTAGAAATAAGTAGAAATTCTGAGTTCAATCTCAAAGGAAAATTTCATATGAATTAGTTTTAATTTTTTCTAATGCTAAGGATTGAACCCAGAGCCTCATACATGCTAAGTAAGTGCTTTACCACTGAGCTACCTCCCTGACCTATTTTTTGTGATTGTTGTTTGAGGTGAACGCTTGTTAAGTGGCTGAGGCTGGTTTCAAACTCCCAGCCCCCAACATCCCTCCTGCTGCAGCCTCCTGTGCAGCTGGAAATAGGCGCGTGTTCTAGTGCACAGGAATAAGATCATTTCTGTTGGGCAAATCTCAGCTTTGCCACCAGCATCTTTCTGTCCTCAATGGCAGTAGGCAAGGGTATGGACCACTCAGGAGCGAGGTCAGGGCCATGCTTCCGGAAGATGTCCATTCCTAGTCCACCATCCTAGGTCACCTTGGCCTGTCATGGGCTGCGTGGTTCCCTGCTTCCTCTGTGGCTGCTTGTCTTCAGCCAGTTCCTTAATGGGAATGATAAAACACCAGGTGAAATTTCATCAAGTTTTGTTTTTTGGAAACACAATTAGCAAACTAAGGGGTTGAAATAATAGCAAATATATTGGCTTCCAGCTGTAGTCTTAGTATGCTTTTTATGTATGATTTCACTGAAGCTATTGATGTCATATGATTCTGTAAGGTAAATATACCAGTATCCCATTTTACAGATAAGGAAACTGAGGGCTCGAGTTATCCAACTGGCCTGTGGTTATATAGCCAGGTTTTCAGGCAACCAGGATTTTAACTCAGACAGCTATATAGACCTCCTACCACCCAACCCATCTAATCTGAGATGCTGAAATAGGTAGAGCATAGTGAGAAGTGAAGCCCTCAGCACTGAGGGGTGGAGAAGGGAATAACTTCCCTTACCATCAAGCCAGGGCTTGCAGTTATCTGGCTGGAACCTAGGAGCTTACAGCGCACAGACCTGCAGGGCAGTGTGGGGTACAGCCAGCCGGGCCTGCCGTGGTCGGCCTCCCAGAGGGCCGCAGGGTCTCACCCTGCATCCCATAAGAGGCATTGCCGGCAGGAAGGTGGGGAGAGACCTCAGGCTGCCATGCTGATGCCCTCCTTTGCCCACGGGGTTTTGGGGGCAGATCCAGGGCCTCCAGCTGCATGACCTCAGGGTTTCCCCGGAAACCTTCAGGATGGTGTTGGAAGACCCTGCTATACCAAGTTTATTTCGCTAGGAGAAAATGAAGAATAGCTTGGATCTACATAATGATAACATTCATCACAGGGAATCTGTACATCTCATGATGCATCCTGCTCCTCTCTCCCCATTCTTCGCCCTTCAACCTCTTTCTCTTGTTATTTATAAAAGCTTTACTTCCTTGGGCCGGAGGGTTAGCTCAGTGGTTCCAGCGCCTGCCTTGCAAGTGCAAGGTCCTGGGTTCGATCCCCGGAAACCACATACAATGCTGGGCGTGGAGACTCACACTCTCCACGCCCACCAACAATCAATACCGCATACCACAGTGCCGGGTGTGGTGGCTCATACCTGTAATCCCAGCACTTGGGAGTCAGAGACAGGAGGATTGCTGAGTTCCAGGCTTGCCTGGGCGATATAGTGAGCTCAGAGCCAGCCTGAACTACAAAGGGAGACCCTGTCTCAAAAAAAAAAAAAACTTTGCTTCCATTTTTCCCTTCTATTTTTTAATAGCCCTTTTTCTCTCCCCCTCCTTTGTTCCCTTTCTCATTTGAAAATTTTCCCATTTCCTAATGTCTATTATCTATCTTGGTCTTTTTTACATTTTTGGTTTCTCACACCAGAGAAACAGTGGTATTGACACGTGTGTCTGATTATTTCACTTTTTTTTTGAGACAGGGTCTTGCTTTGTAGTTCAGGCTGGCCCTAAACTGCCTATGTAGCCCAGGCAAGCCTGGAACTCAGCAATCCTCCTGCCTCTGCCTCCTGAGTGCTGGGATTACAGGCATGAGCCACCATGCCGGCACTGTGGTATGTGGTATTGATGGCTGGTGGGTGTGAATCACCCAGTACTGTATGTGGTTACCGGGATGGAACTCAGTACCTTGCGCTTGCGAGGCAGGCACCGGAACCACTGAGCTAAGTCTCCAGCCCTGATTATTTCACTTTTAAGACTATGGTCTCAAGGTGCATCCATTCAGCTATATATGGCTCAAGCTATTCTTTATGACAGAGTAGTACTCCATTGCATTTTTTTTAACCACATCTTTATCATTCATCAACTGATGGGCATTTGAGCTGTTTCCATGACTTAGCTCTTATACACTGTGCCGCTATAACCATGGGTGTCTGTATATCACTGTGGTGTGATGCTTTTATTAATTTCAGGGAGATACCAAGAAGGGGAATAGTTGGGTCAAGTGGAATCTGCAGTTTAGTTTTTTTTTTTTTTTTTTGAGACAGGGTCTCGCTTTGTAGTTCAGGCTGGCCCTGAGTCACTGTGTAGCCCAGGCAAGCCTGGAACTCAGCAATCCTCCTGCCTCTGCCTCCCAAGTGCTGGGATTACAGGCGTGAGCCACCACACCCGGCACTGTGGGATGTGGTTTTGATTGCTGGTGGGCATGAGTCACCACGCCCAGCATTGTATGTGGTTACTGGGATCGAACTCAGGACCTTGTGCTTGCGAGACAGGCGCGGGAACCACTGAGCTAAATCTCCAGCACCTGCAGTTTAGTTTTTTGAGGCATCTCCTCACTGATTTCCACAGTGGTCGCACCGGCCTTTATTCCCACGAAAGTGCGCCCATCACATGCATGTGCCTCAGGTGGTTGTAGCTGGTGTGAATGCACTGGGTCCAGCCATGGTGTCACAGAGACAAGAAAACCAGCACTAGCTGGACACCCAAAACTCCATCTGCTGGGTCTCTAGCGCCCTATTCGCCAGGAAACCCGGCTGTGTCCTATGGAGCGGGGCTCTGTGGCCATGGGTCGTTCTGTGTCTCATGTGTGGCCTGGCCAGCTCTGCATCCTATAAGAGCCACTTCAGAGCCGTGAGGAGGTTTGGGGGCCAGTGAAAGGCCACATACATGTCTGACGAGGCCTTTCAGTGGCTGATGCAGGGACCCCAGAACACTCCCAGTACTGTGTCTCCATGTTGGGAGCATTTGTGATTTTAATTTTCTCTTTGTCACTTCATTTTCTAAGGAGAATTTTGCCTTCTTTCTCCTCCTCACCCCTCGGTGGCAGCATCACTAGCGGGCTTGGGTCACTCCTTCAGCAGTATAATGGAGGAGGGGCCTGGCCAAAGCCTCTTCTGTCTTTTGCTGGATGGCACTCTTGCTTTCATATCAAATCCATGAAAAGAAACTAAAGGAAACTAAGCACATTTCACCCACCATTGTGAAAAGCCCACCTACTTTATCATAGTAGCAATTAAAATGTTATCTGCAGTTATTACCATGGCAACCATGTGTTGTTTCCATCCCTTGTAAAAGGGCACAGAGATGTACAGCTTTTAAGTTCCAGTGCTCTCCTGTTTTCTGTATTTTTGTTTTGTTTCCCTGAGACAGGCCCTTGCTATGTAGTCCAGGCTGGCCTGGAACTTGTAGGGACTCTCCTGCCTCAGCCTTGTGAGGGCTGAGATTGCAGGCCTCCACCACCCATGCCTCGCTTTTATCTGTATTTTCTCAAGGCAGTAGACTAAAGGTGCTGCTACTCGCCAAGGTGATTTGCTCTGGTGTTAGCTGGTTTCAGATCCAGCAGGTCCAGAAGGAATTGGAGATGGTTAGGGTGGAGAGCCAGAAATAGTGCATGCCTGCCCTCTTCCTCTGGGCTTCCTCCTGCAGCCCAGCCCTTCCGTCTCTGGTTCCTCTTCTACAGTTCTGAAACATTGAGTCGGGGATCCAGGATAAAGGACCTGGACACACGGAGTCTGAAGGATGCAAGTGAGCCCGAGACAAACCATTAAACAGCCTCGGTCTGAGTCACTTGGAGAAGCTGTGGCAGGGTAGGAGGGATTTCAGCACCGCACTGTGGTGCCCGCGGGGAGCTGTGGACTCTCCCTGTGCGCGTCCTCAATTCCAGGGCTCCTACAAGGTGGTGTTTGGGCACCGCAAGCACTGAGTGGATCACATGCAGCCTCCGGTTCTCGGCCCGCGCCCGGCGCCTTAGGAAGTGGTTCTGCAGCAGAGGCGCCTGTGGCCCTGCTGCCCGGGAGCCTCGCGACTCCGCCGCTTCTTCCCCTCGAAGCGGAGCCGACCTGGGCCCCAAGCCCTGTTTTCCCGCGTCCTGATCCTCCCGGCGGCAGCGCGCATCCCCACTAACCAGCGCCGAGATGACGCCAGGACTTCTCCGGTCAGAACAAAGGCTGCGCGTGCGGGGAAGGAGACGGGGACGGGCTGAAGATGTGCGTGTGTGGGGAGGAAACTGCCGCGAACAGGGAAGGGGAGGGCGCCGGAGCCGGAGCTTGGGCGGGAGCAGGAGCCAGGGCGGGAGGTGGAGGCGGGGCCGCGGCGGGGCGCAGGTGCGGCGGGCGGGCCGAGCCTGGAGCCGGAGCCTGAGCGATGATTTTTCCTCGTGAACAGTAAGTGCATCTCGGCCTCGGCGCTGGCCCTGCCGCCCTGCGTGCCCGCTGCGTCCGTGGCTCGCGCCGGGGCTGACGATGACGATGGGCCGCGGGGGTGGGCGCCGCCTGGGCCGACCGGACCAGGATGGGACCGGTGCCGGAGCCAGAGGGGCCCAGTGCGCGGGCGACGAGCTTCTACGGCGCCGGGCGCCCTCAAATCCAGGGCCGTGAGGTCTTGCAGCCCTTGACTCTTTTGCTATGAACGTATTTAGCTTTAAAAAAAAAAAAAAAAAAAGATACAGTGGTTGAGGATTTGCGCAGCGTTTTTAGCTGCCCACAGGTCTGAGTATTTACTTCAGTACCAATTCAGATACAGTATTGTGCCCATCTCAGTTTTCCTTAGGAATTTTTTGTTCTGCCTTTCACCTTGGCATAGGGATGTTTCGCATACTTACACTAGATCTAGGACTTCAGTGATTTCAACAGGCACTTTAGCATGACAATAGGAATAAAAGGTAAATTATTTCATATGCATGGGTGTAATGCTTATGCATTTAAAATCCTCCATCAGACACTTGTAAGACTGATGCTAAGTAACCTCGATTTTAACAGCTCAGGAAGGAAAACAGCATTTTTCAGTGTTACATTCTGCTTCATTGCCATTTAAAATTTTTTAAAAACTTTATCTTGATTCTTTTTTCCATTTCTGCCAATGATCTCTCCAAAAGAACTCCTTGCTTTTACAGCTACTCCTGGGTATAATCCCGATTTTGCTTGGTGTCGTGGAAAATATGTATACCGATAAACTGCTTCTTCCTGACACCTAAAATTTTTATCATTTTCATCAGACCTGGAATTCACCTCAGGGAATGATGCTGCTTTTTGCTGATTAAATGTTATTTGTTGAAATAATGCACAATGCATTGAGAAACCTTGGCCCAGAAGCCTGGGTCAGAACCTGGGCCAGACCAGAGAGGGGGCGCAGAGGCGGTGGGTGAGGCAGGGCTGTGCTTTCTGAATCACTGTCTTTGTCTCCCAATATTAAATCAAGATTAGATGTTTCCAAGGCGGTATCCGGGAGGCCTGCTGTGGAGGCCGGTTGCTGGTTGCTGGCGCCGGCAAATGGCCTAGCCCCCTAGTCTGGGAAGGTTGAAGGCTGGTTCAGCGGGTCAGCAGGGAACAACAGTTTGGACTGGGTGATAAACCCTGGGGTTTCAGCAGCAAGCACGGTGTGGCTGTCTGAGGAACTGCTTTTCCAGGCGCTGTGCCTCTGACAGAGGCTGGGACAGGGTGACAGGGGTGCTTCCAGCCTCTCGGTGACCCGCTGCCCTCCCCACGCCAGCACTTGCAGCTCCCATGCCTGTGCACACGTCTGAGCTGTGTGCTTGCTTGTGGGCACCTGGTGGGAAAGCACACATGGTACGCTTATGGCCACAGGGCTCTGACGTGCTCTAGCCATGACCTCCCTTCTCTAGACAGAACGTGGCTGCCTCTTGTGGAAAAGAGAAACTAGAACGTAGGAGGGAACATCTCTCATTCGATAGATATTTATTGAGTGCCTCCTATATTTGCTTGGTTGTTGGGAATTTTGTTTTGTTTTGCTTTTTAGCTGGAGATTCAACCAGGGCCTTGGAACTAAGCTGCATCTATAGCCCTTTTTAAAAAAAAGATTTGAGGGGCCGGAGGGTTAGCTCAGTGGTTCCAGCGCCTGCCTCGCAAGCACAAGGTCCTGAGTTCAATCCCCGGTAACCACATACAATGCTAGGAGTGGTGACTCACGCCCACCAGCCATCAATAATATCACATACCACAGTGCCGGGCCTGGTGGCTCATACCTGTAATCCCAGCACTCCGGAGGCAGAGGCAGGAGGATTGCTGAGTTCCAGGCTTGCCTGGGCTACATAGTGAGCTCAGAGCCAGCCTGAACTACAAAGCGAGACTCTGTCTCAAAAAAAAAAAAAGATTTGAAATCATGCCAGGCATGGTGGCCCATGCCTATAATGCCAGCATTTGATAAACTGAGACAGGAGAATCACTGTGATTCGAGGTCAGCCTGAGCTCCATAGTGAGTTAGTTCAAGGCCAGTGTGATCTACATAGTGTTATTTCTTGTCTCAAATGAAATAAATTTTGAAATGAAGTCTGGTGAAGTCTGCTCAGATGTGGGGTGGTGATAATGCCCATGACCATCTCAGCACTGTTGTGAGGACAGAATGAGTTGCCGACATGGGAGGCACAGCAGGCCTGGTGCACACATGTGATGGAGCTCACCGGCTTACACAGGTGTTTGTGTTGGAAAATTTATAGGTTACAGAGCATATCCAAAGTAGAAAAAAAAATTTTTTTTAGTATGTGGACCAAATTGAGGGCCTTGCGTTTGCCAGACACGCACTGGAACTACGGAGCTAAGTCTCTGGCCATCAAAGTAGAAAATTTTAAAGAAGAGGTTAACAATAGAAAGCCTAACAGGGGTACAGTATTCCTTGCCCAAAATGCTTAGGAAGAAAAGCATTTTGGCTTTAGATATGTTGGGGCATTGGAATATTTGCCTATGTATGAGGAGCTATTGTGGAGGTGGCACCTAGTCTAAATACAGTATGCATCTGTGTTTCCGCACATGATACCCGGTGATCATCTTATGTCATTTTTCTAGTACATGTTTGTGACACAAAACACGCACATCGGCAGTGGGGAGCTAGCACGTGTGCGTGTCACATCCCCGTCCTTGTCATTTCCCCCACCCTCCTCCCACCCTGAGGTCCCCTTTCTGATGCTCCCCATCACCCATCTCTGCTTGCGCTGCTGTGCATGATTTATACTCTGGGTCTCTCAGGTAAGAGGGCATGGGGTGCTCAGCCCTCTGGGTCTACCTTGTTTCACTTAGCTTTGTGGTCCTGAGGTGCACCCAGCTCCTCCCAGTGACTCAAACGTGGTGTCCCAGGTTTTAACTGCAGCCGTCACGTGATGTCAGATGTGGAATTTCCCACCTACCACATTAAGGATGCCACATTTCAGACTTTGGAGCACTTCAGATTTCAGATTTTAAGGTTAGGCTGCTCGACCTGTATTTTTTATTTTTTTTTATTTTGAAATAGGTACATTTTTTAAATTGCATTCTTTATTGGTACAATTTGCATACATCTCACAATCACATATAACATTGGGAAATTTGTACCAATATATGACAGTCAATTCTCATTTTTACCCATATCCCCACCCACACCTCCCCACCCCCTATATACATGCTTTTATTTTCTTTCAGAATCATATTTATTCCTTCCCCTCATTACATCCCCACACCAAATTTCCTTTGGAAATTTCCCATGCTAAAAAGATTGTCATACTACTAGAGCTCATTTGCATCTACAGGTGCTCATATCAACGAGAAGATCCGGTAATTGCCTATCTGTGCTCTATTGATTTCACTCCTTGGCATGTCCTCCAGGTGCAACCATTTGCACATAAATGAATCCATCTTGTCATTCTTTATGGCAGAATAGTACTCCATTTTATATTAAAAAAACACATCTTTATCCAGTCTCCAGTTGATGGGCATTTGGGTTGTTTCCAAGATTGAGCTATCACGAACTGAGCTGCCAAGAACAAGGGTGTACATCTGTCTTTCCACTGTGATTTTCTAAGTTCTTTTGGGTATATTCCTAGCAGGGGGATGGCAGGGTCAAATGGGACCCCTAGTCCTAGTTTTCTGAGAAATCTCCACACATATCTCCACAATGGTTGCACAAGTCTGCAATCCCACCAACAGTGGAGAAGGGTTCCTTTCTCCCCACAGCCTCGC
>PVIC010000556.1:0-71548 GCA_004025085.1 Thryonomys swinderianus | reverse complement strand
TGGCCATTCTTTGTAGAGTGAGCTGAAACCTCAGTGTTGTTTTCATTTGCATCTCTCAAATGACCAGTGATGTTGAACATTTCTTCATATGTTTCTTAGCTGCCTTAATTTCTGCCTCTGAGAAGTGTCTGTTCATTTCAGATGCCCATTTTTGAATTGGGTCTTTAAACCTGGGGAGGTTGATCTGTTTAAGTTCTTTATATATTGTAGATAATAGCCCTTTGTCTGATAAACAGCTAGTAAAGATTTTTTCCCATGTTGTTGATGGTCTTTTGGCAGTGTCAGTGACTTCTTTTGCTATGCAAAAGCTTTTCAGTAGGATGAGATCCCATTTGTTGATTCTTTCTGCTAGTTCTTGTGCTATAGAGGCTTTCTTCATAAAGTCTCTGCCTAAGCCATTGTCTCCAAGAATTTTACCTAATCTGTTTTCCAGCAGGTTTATTGTTTCTGTTTTAATGTTTAAGTCTCATATCCATTGTGAGTTTAGTTTTGTGCATGGTGAAAGAGAAAGGTCTAGCTTTAGCTTTTGGCAAGTTGAAGCCCAATTTTTCCAGCACCATTTGTTAAAGAGGCTGTCTTTCCTCCATTGAGGATATTTGGCTCC
This sequence comes from Thryonomys swinderianus, assembly GCA_004025085.1. NCBI lineage: Eukaryota > Metazoa > Chordata > Mammalia > Rodentia > Thryonomyidae > Thryonomys > Thryonomys swinderianus. The sequence continues at coordinate 70,944 of PVIC010000556.1, read as the reverse complement.
TTTGTCAAAGATAAGGTGGCTTAGTGTATCCAGGGTTGTTTCTGCATCTTCTAATCTATTCCACTGGTCCTCGGGCCTGTTACTTTGCCAGTACCATGCAGTTTTTATCACAGTGGCTTTATAGTAGAATTTTAAATTGGGGACTGTAATACTCCCTGCCATGTCGTGGTTGCTTAGAATTGCTTTGCTATTCTAGGTTTCTTGTGGTTCCAGATGAATTTTTCTATTATTTTCTCTAGCTCTGTGAAGTTATACCATTGGGATTTCAATTGGAATTGCATTGAATCTGTATAGTAGTTATGGAAGTATAACCATTTTGACAATGTTGATTCTCCCTACCCAGGAAAAAGGGATATCTTTCCACTTTCTGATTTCCTTTTCTATCTTGTTTTTCAGAGTTAGTTAGTTTTCAGAGTAGAGGTCTTTCACTTCCTTTGTTAGGTTGATTCCTAGGTATTTCATTTTTCTCGGTGCTACTGTGAAAGGGATTGACTCCCCAATTTCTCTTTCAGTGAGTCTGTTGTTTGTGTAGACAAAGGCTCTTGATTTTTGAGTGTTGACCTTGTATCCAGCAACCCTACTAAATTTGGTAATTAAGTCTAGCAGTCTTTTGGTTGAGTTTTTAGGATCTCCTAGATAGAGTATCATATCATCAGCAAATAACAACAGTTTACCTTCTTCATTTCCTATCTTTATTCTTTTTATATCTTTGTCTTGCCTGATTGCTATGGCTAATGTTTCCAGCACTATATTGAATAAGAGTGGTGACAGCGGGCATCCTTGTCCTGTTCCTGATCTTAATGTGAAAGGTTTCAGTTTTTGCCCATTAAGTATGATGCTGGCTGTTGGTTTCTCATAAGTAGCTTGTATTAAATTGAGATAAAGTCCATCGATTCCAATTCTCTGTAGGTTTTTGATCATGAATGGGTGTTGGATTTTGTCAAGTGCTTTTTCTGCATCTATTGAGATAATCATATGGTTTTTGTCCTTGAGTCTATTAATATAGTGTATTACATTGATTGATTTATGTATGTTGAACCAGCCTTGCATCCCTGGGATAAATCCAACTTGATCAGGATGTATGATTTTCTTGATAACTCTCTGTATTCTATTTGCCAGTATTTTATTGAGGATTTTTGTGTCAGTGTTCATTAGAGAAATTGGCCTGTAGTTTTCTTTTTTGGTGGGGTCTTTCCCTGCCTTTGGAATCAAGGTGATGGTTGCTTCAAGGAATGATTTGGGGAGTACTGCTTCCTTTTCGATTTCATTAAAAAGATTGAGAAGTACTGGTATTAACTCTTCTTTAAAAGTTTTGTAGAATTCAGCAGTGAAGCCATCAGGACCAGGGCTTTTCTTTGTTGGTAGGTTTTTTTTATTACATTTTTCAATTTCCCAGATTGATATCGGGTTGTTTAAAATTTTTATATCTTCTTCGTTCAACTTTGCAAGTTCATATGAGTCTAGGCATCTATCCATGTCTTCTAGATTTTCCATCTTGGAGTACAGATTATCAAAGTACATGTTTATTATCCTTTGGACTTCCTCTGGATCTGCTGATTTCCCCATTTTCATTCCTTATAGCATGGATTTGAGCCTTTTCCTTCCATTGTTTGATAAGGTTGGCTAAGGGTCTGTCGATTTTATTTATCCTTTCAAAGAATCAGCTCTTTGATTCATTGATTCTTTTTTTTTTTTTTTGAGACAGGGTCTTGCTTTGTAGTTCAGGCTGGCTCTGAGCTCACTATGCAGCCCAGGCAAGCCTTGGACTCAGCAATCCTCCTGTCTCTGCCTCCCAAGTGCTGGGATGACAGGTGTGAGCCACCACGCCCGGCACTGTGGTATGCTGTATTGATTGTTGGTGGGCGTGAGTCTCCACGCCCAGCGTTGTATGTGGTTACCAGGATCGAACTCAGGACCTTGAGCTTGCGAGGCAGGCACCAGAACTACTGAGCTAAACCTCCAGCCCAATTCATTGATTCTTTGTATTGTTCTCTTTGTCTCCATTGCATTAATTTCTGTTCCTTATAATTTCCTCTCTAGTATGTGCTTTGGGTTTCTTTTGCTCCTCTTTTTCTAATTGTCTGAGGTTCATCATTATATTGTTCGTTTCGGTTTGCTCTATTTTCCAAGTGTAGACATTCACCACTATGAATTTCCCTCATAGAACTGCTTTCATTGTGTCCCATAAATTCTTGTATGTTGTGCTGGGGTTGTCATTTAGTTGTAGGAACTGTTTAATTTCTTCTTTAATTTCTTTTGTGGCCCATTGGTTGGTCAACAGAGTGTTGTTCATTTTCCATGTGTTTGTGAGGATCTTGGAATTTCTTTTGCTATTCAGCTCCAGTTTCAAGGCACTATGGTCTGATAGTATGCAGGGGATAACTTTGATTCCTTTGCATTTACTTAAGCTTGTTGTATGGACTAGAATGTGATCTATTTTGGAGAATGATCCATGAGCAGCTGAAAAGAAGGTATATTCTCACTTTGTAGGGTGAAAAATTCTATAGGCATCTATTTAGTCTTTTTGCTCAAAAATTTGATTTAGCTCAAGTATTTCCTTATTGATTCTTTTTCCAGTTGATCTGTCAGTTTGTGACAGTAGAGTATTAAAGTCCCCTACTACTACTATATTCATGGTTAACTGACTTTTCATGTCCAGTAATGTTTGTTTTAATAGTTGGGTGTATTAGAGTTTGGTACATAAATATTTATGATTGTTATTTCTTTCTCTTGGATAGTTCCCTGTACAAGAATATAGTGACCTTCTTTATCTCTTTTAATCAGTTTGGGTTTGAAATCTATTTTATCTGCAAACAAGATAGCCACTCCTGCTTTTTTGCAGTTTCCTGTAGCATGGAGGATTGTTTTCCAACCTTTTATTTTCAGTCTATGGGTTTCCTTCTGAATTGGGTATGTTTCCTGTATACAGCAGATTATGGGATCTTGCTTCTTGATCCAATCTGCTGGTCTGTGTCTTTTAATTGGCCCATTGAGTCTATTGACATTAATGGTTATGACTGATATGGACATATTCAGAGCTGCCATGTTTCCCTGTTCTTGGTTTTTATCTTCCTTGCTTTTCCCCTTTTCTATTTAGTTTCTTGTTTGCCCCAATAAATTCACTCTCCTAGGTCTCGTGGGTATGGAATTTTCTGGTTTTTTTTTTCCAAGATGTTCTTCAGAATGTTTTGAAGTGCAAGTTTCATATTTTTGAAGTTTTTCAGGTGTTCTTTATCATGGAAGTTATCTTATTTCCCCGTCAATTCTGAAAGATAGTTTTGCAGGATACAACAGACTAGGTTGGAGGTTATTTCCCTGCAATGCTTGAAATACTTCCCTCCAGGCTCTCCTTGTGTTGAGTGTTTGTATTGAAAAGTCTGCTGTGATCCTAATGGCCTTCCCTTTGTAGGTGATTTTCTTCCTTTCTCTCATTGCTTTCAGTATTTCATTCTTTTCTTGTGCATCTGGAACCTTGATAATTATGTGTCTAGGTGTAGATATTTTTATGTCATGGTATTTTGGAGTCCTATAGGCCTCATTTATCTGTATGTCCATTTCTTTTCCTGTGAAGTTTTCTGTTGTTATCTCCAACAATAGCTTTTTTATGTCTTTTACACTGTCTCTTGCTTCCTCAGTGACTTCAGTCAGTCTTATATTATTTTTCTTTGAGTCATCTAGAAGCTGTTGAATTGATTTCTCATGGTCCCTTGCTCTTTTCCATAGATTATACCTTTCCTGCTCATTGGCTGCTATGCTGTCCTCTAGGTCTGAGATTCGGTTCTCTGCTTCAATTCATCCTACTTCACAAGCTTTCATTCTCCTTCATCACTCCCTGGAGCTCTGCTTGAAGCTGTTTAAAAGGTTCCATTGCTTCTGCTATCTTGGATTCTATCATCTTGCTGATCTCTTCTTTAATGGTGTCTTTCACTATGGACAGTATCTCTGTTTTGATCAGAGATGAGTTCTGATTTCCATTTTTATACTAGATCTGCTTTAGTTACCATCTCCAAGAGTCCTGGTGTTTGAGTTTCAGTTTTCCCTATTTCCCTTTTTTCTGTATTTCCCTGTGGTGGTGATCTTTGTGTCTGATTTTTTGTATATTTTCTCATTTCTACTCTTTTGTTGTTACTAATGCTATTTGTTTTATTCTTTGCCTGATGACAGGGCAATGTTTGTTGCAGTTCTCTTTCTATTATCTGGGGCCCTTTGGATGTGGCACCTTTCTGAGGTGTCCTCCTTGAATCTGTAATGACCCTTCAGAGTTCTCAGTTCTAACACATCATGGGAGGAATTTGAGCAAAACAATCACATCATCTTTATTACCATAATACAGTCAGTGCCAATATCAGCGTTACACACAGTAAATAAAATGAAAAGTTTTGTTAATTTCTATTCTGAAGACTTTGAACTGATGAGTTACCTCTATGTTTATATGCCAAAATTTAGCATTAATCACAATGTGTATACATGTAGATCGTAAATGTACCCCCAGAGCCCTTTGGGGATCAAAGGTCACTGGGGGATCAGGGAGGTAGGGAAACAGGAAGAGAGTGAAATAGGGTTAGCAGATTTATGAAGATCACCTAGACTTGAGTACCTGTTTTTATATGCCAGCGGGTAATAGAGGATAAAAAGACGTATGTAAAACAGTACCAACTGTATGCTGTAAGACCAATGGAGACTTTGCACACCTTCTTATAATAGTACAGGAGAAGAAATATAGCAGCCTAAGCATCTTTTACTTCTGGGTATTGCTTCTGACAGGAAGATAGGAGAGGGTGTGGGGACAAGAGGTGAACAGAGGGATCTAGTAGTAGATGGCAAAATAGAAGCTAGATTCCCTTTTTTTTTAATCTTGCCTGGTCTCTCAGCGTGGCTCCTGTGTGGAGGGACACAGGAAATGGCTCTGGCTCCTCTCTGGCCTGGGTCCTCACAATACAGCTCCTGCGTGGGGTGGGGGCCGGCTGGCAGGCCTCAGTGTTCCGCTGTGGGGATGGTGCCCAGAGGTACCCGAGTCCTCTCTGCAAAGCTCCAGGGTGGAGCGGGCCGGTTGGCAGGCCTCAGTCCTTTGTGCCAGGAACAGAATGGCGCCTGGGGGTATCTGAATCTCCCGGGTAGAGTGGGCCAGTTGGCAGACCTCAGTCCTCTGCGCCGGGAACTGCTTGGTTTTTTCTTACTAGTCTTTTGAACAGCCTGTTTCTCCTCTGCTCCATCTTCATAGGCCTCCACTCTCCTAGAGTTTCTTTTTTGGCCAAAGTCACAATGTTTTAAGTCATTCTGCTGGGGTCTTTGCTCTTGAGTCTCAACATAAATCTGGCTAGATTCCCCCAACAGTAGCCCTCCACAGCTTCAACATTAGACAGCATTGAAATTTCTTCTTCCAGATTAATCCACCTGCTGCCTTTCATCTCAGACTCAGGCAAAGTCTTTGAATTCAAACAAAATGAAGACTTTATGCCAAGGAATAATACACATTATCAGGAGCCCAGCCACCAATGCAGTCCTTCTTCTCAGCAAAAATCTCCCAAACCTGGTGTTTACCAGCAGAATTTCTATCAGCCTTATGGTCCCCTGTGGTCCACTGTGTCTGCCAAACTCTTCCTAACTCTTCCCTTCCCACAAGTCAGCTCCAAAGGACCCTAAAGTGCATGGTCAGGTACAGTTACAGCAAGGACCCCACTTCTCTGGTTCCATATTTTGTTTTACTTTTCTTGTTGCTGAGACAAAACACCCAGCACCCGCAAGTTAAAGAAGGAAAGGTTAATTTAACTCACAGTTTGTAGAGGTTTCAGTATATAGCCAGCTGGTCCCAAATCAGAGTGGCATATGGCAGATGGACATTCAAAGGAGAAATAGTTCATGGTGGGTAGAAGGCAGCAAAGCAACAAGGGATGACCATAGCTCATCTGCAGCCAGCGCCTTGTGGGAAAGCAGCTGTCACAGCTGCATGGGAGGCTTCTGGACCTGGGCATGTGAAGAGGAGAGTGTGGCTAAAAGCCATGGGAATAAGGGAGAGATTTTGATTATGAGTTTGTGTAGACCTGGCCCAGGACTCTGTTCCTTCCTTTCCTATAAGTCATCTTACAGCTTCAAAGAGAATTTGCAGTGATAGGAATACAGTCCATGCCCACCGTCCCTGGGCTGACCTGTGTTGGGCACTGTCCCAAGCAAGTACCCTTCATGCCTTAAATCCCCTGCAGTCTTAGCTCCCCCTGGGGGAAAGTACTGCTGTTAACTCTGTTTGCAAGAGGAGAAAGCACGGCTTCTTTTTGGTGCCATCAAGAATAGGGCCCTTGTGAAGTCCAGGGCCTGGCAGCTAGGGTGTTGCTGTAATACCATGCAATCCCAGTAGGCATAGAAAGAGTTTTTCTTGCATCGCAGGGGCTCTGCATGCATTCTCTCATTCTGGTTTCACAGTGACCTGGGAGAGGATTAATTTACAGATAGTGAGGAAACAGTCACAGGCTCAGTGTGTCTATAGATGGTAGAGTGGGATTAGAGCCTGGTCTGCTCACCACCTGATCCAGCTTCAGCCTCTGCTGCATCCCTGGATCTTGAAAGACTGAGAGGCCTCCTGGAGATAAGGCAACTGAGGTGAAAGGACTTTACCTGCATCATAAACTGCTGACAGAGCTGGCCCCAGACGGCATCCCAGAGGGCCATGTGCCTGGAGTATAAGAAGTGCAGCCAGAGCCCAAAGAAGCCCAGCGGCCTGCTTGAGTCCTAGGCTGCCTGTGGGGAGGTGCCCTGCAGGGCTCAGGGGCTGCAGGGAGAGGCTGGGTTGACTTCCAGAATGAGGCACATCCCCTCTGCAGAGTGAAGTCACTGATCCTTGAGATGCTGTAGAGATAACCAGAATAAACTGGTTTGTTGAGGTGGCCAAGGCTTGATACAGAGTTCAGGCCTGGATCAGACTTGCCTTCCAGCCCAGTGGCCTTTGGCTACCAAGCCAAAGGTAACAGGTAGGAGGTTACAGCAAAGAGGCTTATAGGAAGTTGTTCAGAGAACCAGTGGTCTGGAGGACATTCCTGAGAACCCAGGTCAATGCCACCCACTCTGCAGGTCAGCAAGGCAGCATACTCAGGTCTTTATAGTGGCAGCTCTTAAGGCATTTCATTTCAGGATCCATCCCTTGGCACCAGCTGGGAGTCCCTTTGGCTCTGCTTCAGGCCAGCTCATGTTGGGTGGGAGCCAGAGACGTGCGGGGGTGTCGATTGCCCAGCCCCTCACTCCTCCAACTGACACAGTGACCCGTGCTGTACCTGAAGTTGCCAGGTTTGGCACAAGCTCTGATGTCACTCGGAGAGAGGTCCCGTGAGGCACACTGTGGAAACCACCTGAACCTGTGTGACATCTTGAACATATCCAAGGCAGTGGAACCTTCATGACTGTCCATGAGGGATCTTGTATGGCTGGTGGGACAAGTAGACAGTCATGCATTTACCACTGGTGTCCAAGCTGCCCACTCCAAGCACATGGATTACAGCCCCCTTTTGAGCGGTTAACCTGTGCGGAACGCACTGACTGCCACAGTCCTGTGCATACCTGAGACACAGTGGGCGGAAGAAGCCAGGAGTAGTTATTTCCAAGAGGATGGCATCTCCTGTCCTCCAGAGCCCTAGGAAGATGGGTGGGACTTGGGAGTCCATTCTAGAGTGACGGGACTCCCCTCTTGCATGGACAAACCCAGGGCAATTGCAAGCCACCTGAAACATCAGTTTCTCAAAGTGTCCCCTGTTTGTGAACACTCAGACCCAGTAGCATGAGAGTTGCTCCTGCTTAAAAGCAAAGCGGTGAGGGCTCCTCTCTGCCCACTTGTACCCTTGCTGGCCTGATTTTCCCATAAATGTTGGGATTTGTTTCCTCTTTTTCCCTCCTGCACATGTGTTTAGGGTGAAGAAGCTGAAGGAGACCTTCGCCTTCATCCAGCAGCTGGACAGAAACATGAGCAGTCTTCGCACCTGGCTGGCGCGCATCGAGTCAGAGCTGTCCAAGCCGGTCGTGTATGACGTCTGTGACGGTCAGGAGATCCAGAAGAGGCTTGCAGAGCAGCAGGTAGGCGACCCACAGGGGCGATGCATGAGGTGGTGTGTCTTGGGGTCTGTGCCTCCCCGACCGCCCTGGGCCTGCTATGTGGCTGCACGTGTTCCCCTTTGTAATACCAGTTCATCTCCAGGACACGTTCACAGTTAGCTTCTTGCTGCTGCTGCCGCTGTTGCTATTTTTTGACAGTAGTGGGAGTTGAACCCAGTGCCTTTGCACTGAGCTCCCTTTTTATTTTGAGACTGTCTCTCAAAGTGTCCAGGCTGGGTTTAAACATGCAGCTCTCCCACCTCAGCCTTCCGCAGTGCGGGGGTCAAAGGTGTGCGCCACTGTGACCAGCACTCTTTGCTTCTTGCATGTATGACAGCATTCATGTAGCTCTGTGTGCAGGAGGTCAGATGATGTTTAAGATGTAGGTCTCATCATGAGACTCAATAGAGTCTTAAATGTTGGCTTCTTTATAAACTTTGATCTTTGTTATGCTTTGTTGACATAGTTTTAGCAAGGCAATGAATTGAAAACTAACTTTGTTACTGAGGAGAATTTTCACGTGATGTTGAGATCCAGAAAAACAATAAGTTGTACATGGGGTTGCGTACTGGGAGTCCCAGATTCTTGAGGTCCCTTGAGCCAGGAGTGCAAGCCAGAGACTGATCTTTCAAGCTAGTGTGATGTCATATCACTGTGAATGTAAAATACTGGTTTTTCCACTTACTTCAAAAGTTTCATTGTGTCCTTTTTAATCTGGAGGTCAACCAGGTTCTTTCTTGCTTTGTGGAGGAAAGAATACTGATACGATACAACTAGCATGTCAGTGGGCATAACAGGGATTTGAGCACCCTACTCCATGGAGCAAGGGCCACAGAAAAGTTCCTGCTTTATTTGTGAGTTTAATTACAGAGTTTCTTAGCAGTCTCATAACACTCCATTCACTCTGAGTGCTAAGTTCTGTTTTTCGGGTAAATGGTATAGAAGCTGGCAATACCTTTGCTCTTAGAGAGTGGTTGTGAAGCTAACTTTGGTAGTTCCTGAAAACTATGTTATCTTTTTATAAATCTGAAATATGACAAAACATTAAGCTGGGTGTGGTAGTGCACACTTGTGGCCCCAGCACTTGAGAGGCTGAGTCAGGAAGATCACTGCAAGTTTAAGGCCAGTTTGGGCTACATAGTGAGTTCAAGTCCAGCCTGAACCATACAGTAAGACTGTCTCAAAATAAAACATTAAATTGCAGAGATTTTATTTTCAAAAGCATACAGTTTGGTCATTCTCTTGTCTACCTTTCTTTTTGTAATATAAAGGGGTTTTTTTGTTATTTTTGGTTTTTTGAGACAGAGTCTCACCCTGTAGTTCAGGCTGGCTCTGAATTCACTATGTAGCCCAGGCAAGCCTCAAACTCAAAGCAATCCTCCTGCCTCTGCCTCCTGAGTGCTAGGATTACAGGCATGAGCCACCACGCCTAAAGTTTTTACTGTAGTATAACCACACAAAAAGTTTCGTTTAATGAATTTTATAAATACAGCCATGTTCTTAGCAGCCAGGGCAGAAGCAGAGCACGAGTCCCCAGAAGCCCCAGTAGTCTCCCTGACCCCAGGGACGGTTGTTCTCCTGACATGATGCAGACTGTTAGAGTATTTCAGCCCTTGATGCTGCCGCCCCGCCCCCATGGCAGCCCCTGCCTCCAGCTCACTGCTGTGCAGGTGCATCAGAGTTCAAAGGCTCAGCAGGCTACGGAATCTCCCCTCTCGGCAGGGATCTTGGCCTTCCTCACTCTCATATTGAAATGGAGCATTCGTTCAGTCTAGTGGACTTAAGGTGCCCTCTTGGTACAAGGTATGATAAAATAAGGTGAATGCTTAATTTTTAAAAAATCTTTTTATAATAAAGGACATACTGCCATTAATCTCCCTCAGATACCCCCCTTCACCTCAAACACACTTACCCTGTTCTGGTCAGTTTCTGAAGTGGTTCTGGAAGTCTCTCATGAATATCTGTAAATACCGTGTTGCGGCTGCCTGGTGTCCTGATTGATTCAGAATGTTTCCTGTCATGGTCATTTTGACCTGAGAAGAGCCAGGCGAGCCAGGATCAGAGGATAAAGTGGGTAAGGACACACCCTCGAGTGTCTGTGAGTCGCCCTCCCACTGCACAGCACCTGATGGCAGCACAAACCATCTTTTTAATCACATCTTGTAAAGACATTCATGAATGAGGACTTCGCAGTCCGCTTCACAGAGTGGCAGAAATAATGAAACCAGAGTGTTCAAAGAAGGGCTGGTATCATGAGGACTCATGGCAGTGTGTCTTACTGGGACACATTTTAAAAACTGTAAACATTCACCATAAAGTTAGATCATACATCATTCAAATCACCATCACAGGATTTTTTTTATTTTATAAAAAAATAAAATAATAAGTAAATAGCAATATACAGTGTATACTATGTATCATCATCTGCAAAGTAGTTAGTACAAGTCACTGCCAAAAAAGATTCTTAAAAAGAGGAAAATAAATATTAGCATAAAACTTTCTTTTCATGAATTAACTGTTTCAAAAACATTTTAATGGGCCTGGGGATTTAGCTCCGTGGTTCTGGTACCTGCCTTGCAAGTGCAGAGTCCCAAGTTCTAGCCTTGCTACAAAAAATAAATTTTTGCCAGGCGTGGTGGCTCATGCCTGTAATCCCAGCACTTGGGAGGCAGAGACAGGAGGATTGCTGGGTTCGAGGCTTGCCTGGGCTACATAGTGAGCTCAGGGCCAGCCTGAACTACAAAGCAAGACCCTGTCTCAAAAATAAATAAATAAATTTTTGCTACAAATATTTTGATGTGCATACTAGTTTGTTTTGTAAGAGGAGTTTTAAACCTTTTGGTTATAAATAAACTTATGGAATGAGTATTCAGAATCACCATTACTGGGAAGAAGTTAGGTGCTATGGTGTATAGCACGAGGCCTCCTTAAAGCCTCAGTGCCCGTAGGTGGGGCCTTTGGGCACATGCACAGTGCCCATCGCTGGCCTGGTCACTGATGGTTTAGTGAGCACGCTGCTGCGAGGTAGAGCCTGGGGGGAGGAGGGCAGCCCCTGTGATCAGCCTGAATGAGAAGTACCCGGCTGGTTGGTTTGGCCTCATTCTGAGTGTTCTACATGATGAATTTAAGAGGGAAGACCCACCCTGGGTGTGGGTGGCGCCAACCCATAGGCCTGTAGCCTGGATGCAATGAAGAGGGAAGGAGGACAGTCTCACTTCTGTTTCCTCAGAAGGAGGTCCCGCTTCTGCGTCCTTGCAGACCAGGCCCTGTGGCTTCCAACAGCAGCTCACAGGGGAATCTGCGATGAGCTCCAGGCCTCCAACCTGGGCTGGACCCTTCAGATTTCCAGGGTACAGACCGTGTGCTGGTGATACAGGGCTGAGTATTGCTGCCTTCCGAAAGGCATGACTGTCAGCAGGCAGCCACTGTATGCCTTTCTCTTAAATTATATATATTATTAAATCTGTTCTTCTAATGAACACTGAGTGGTATAGATTTTGGTTCCAGAGAAGCAGAATCCTTACTGTGACTGTACCTGACTGTGTGGCTCAGGCGATCTTGAAACTGGCTGTTGAGGGGGTTTGGACAGGCTTGGAGTTACTGCCAAGAGGCATAGCCCTCAAAGGCTCTGAGCAGAGGTTGACAGGAGATTCTGATCGGAGCTCAGGAGACCTGAGTGCTGAAGAAATGCAGCTAGTAAAGACCAAGCTCAGGAGATGTCTGCAGTGAAGGAGGACTGTTACCTATTGGACTCCAGGCTGTGTGTGTGTGTGTGTGTGTGTGTGTGTGTGTGTGTGTGTGTGTGTGTGTGTGTGTGTGTGTTTTATGCTCCGGCAGAAAATGTCTCTGCATTTTGCTCCTGTCCAGAGACACTGTGAAAGACTGAGATTAAAGGCCGCAGACTAATCTGGTAGTCGACATGCAAGACAGTCTAATGTTGAGGTGGTGGCATAGTGACTGATGGGACTTTTAGCAAGCTCAGCCTCAAGAATCAAAAGCAAGTGGCCTGACAGAATGAATTTTTAAAGTTCTGAGTTCGGCCAGAAAGAAAGCTCCTGTAATGTTGGGGCATGCAAAGATAGAACAGAGGAGAGCTTAGCTGCTGAAAGAGTAGCATCGAAAAGCCAGGTACTGTGGAAGTGCGCAGTAGAAAAGATCCAAGAACCAAGCAGGACTGTACCCTTTGCAACCTCAAAACTATAAAAGTGAAAGACTTCGGCTTTGTTAGATTTTTGTCTTGAAGAGCGCCCCAGGGTACCATGTCTAAAATAGTGGCAGCCTGGGGAATGGGAATCCCCAGTATTCAGTCATCCTGGCACTCAGAGGCCTCTGCAGCCACCAGCAAAATGCAGATGGCCTCAGCTGCTGGTCCATTTGGCGGCAGACCTTGGCATCATCCACACGGTGGTGATCCTAGGTGCATACAGGGGCCAGAGTTGTGGGGTCATAGTTCCCCCAGATTTCAGAAGTCTGGGGAGGCCAGGCAGTGTCCCTCTTAGAGCAGCTGGCAAAGCTGTGAGGGATCCGCCAGTGCAGTGGAGCCTCCTGATGTTGGAAAAGCAGGGCATGCAGGACAGCTGAATGCAGCTACCCGAAGTGGGCAGAACTGGCCCAAGAAGAGGCCACAAGGGCCAAAGCCACCAGCAGTGCTGTAGGGCTGACAGCTTCCCACAGGTTGCTGGAGATGCAGCTGTGGGATTCAATGTTGGCCCTGCTGGATCTTGCTTTGGACCCATTTTTCTGTCCCCCATTTCTCCCTTTTTGAATGGGAATTTTATCTTGTGCCATTGTATGTTGGAAGTATTTAACCTTTTCCTCTTTATGGGGCCTCGATGCTGAAACCTTAAGTCTCCAGCAAGTTCAGGCTAGAAATGTTCAGCAATGCCGAAACTGTTAGGACTGTCACAGCACTTAGAGAGGGGACCAAATGCATTTTGCATAAAGGGATGCGCTTGAGTCTTGGGAGCCAGGGGTGGAATGTCCTAGTTTATATCTTGATGTCCCCCCAAAGCCTTAAGGGCTCTTAGGTGGGGGTTGGGAAGGCTGTGTCATGCATCGCTGTGTGAATGGGTTTAGAGCTGAGGAAGTGAAGCCTGGTGGGAAGGGGCTCTGCGGGCAGACAGGGAAGGGTACATGCCCCTCTTCCTCCCTGGATCACTGCTGTGCCTCCTCCATCCATACTATGAACCATTTTCCTGCCACACCACCCTCCTTGCAGCCAGCAGACCATGAACTGAATCTTTTGCAAACTCTGAGCCAGAGTAAACCTTTCCTCCTTTAAGTTGTAGGTGTTGGCTATTGCATCCTTTCCCGACCCAGTGGAAGAAAGCATCTGGTGGTGCTGCAAGTTTTTTAAATCTACTTCTCAGAGTTTGAGCAGTTTCTGAAATTATCATTCAGATTTGTGGCCCAGTGGGTACTAGAGATAGGGTTATTCCAATTTGCATGTCGTCTTCCACATAAATCATTTGCTTTTAAAGTGTAGTCCACTTTCTTTTTCTGTATTTTATGAGGTAACTAGTTCATAGTACCACACAAGTTAAATAGGCCACTTTACAGTGTTCTAAGAAAGGCTTTTTGGGTTCCGTTTTCTTTCTTTTTTTTTTTTTTCCCTTAGGGGTTTGTTTTGTTTTGTTGGCAAGGGTTTTTGTCATTGTTGAAAATGTTTGGGCTTTGGCTTCTTTTAAACCAAAATGTGGATGGTCTTTTATAAATTATCTTAGAGATCATTCCTATCATTTATCTTCTATGTTATTCAATTTTCCTTAGCCATTTTATTCATTGTAAATGGGTAATTAATGTAAGATAACCACAGAGAATCTGTAAAATCCAAGGCATCCATGTTTATCCACAGACGAGACTTTCTATGGTTTTTTCAGCCAGATCCTACACAGCTGAGGCCAGGCGAGGTCACAGGCATTTCCAATTAAAACTGTCAGTACTACTCTTGTAGCACCACTGTTAGGGTTCCTGGTTTATGTCTTTTAATAGTTAAAAGGGATGTGTATCAGTGCCTGTGTATTTCAGACAAGCCTGACAGTTCTGTAAACTGGTAAGAACCCTGCAGGCTGGCCTTCATGTAGTGCTAAAGCTTACTGAGGAAACCCGCTCCCGGCAGCATTCCCAGCCTTCTTGAGCAGCAGAGCTGGAAGAGACCACCCTGCCCACCTCTTCCCGGGCTCAGTGTGGACAAGTGGGACACAGCTGGGTGCACAGTGTTACTCGAGGTCTGTGTCTGGACTCTCTGAGGAGGGGTTTGGAGAGAGGCAGCATTTGTGCTTCACATCTGCCCGCACAGACTGACCCATGTTGTGTGTTTACCACAAGGGTAAGAAGACAGTAGGCCTATTGGTCACTCAACAGCCGTTTCCAAATAATTTCAATTGAGGTGACCAAAGGACGTTTAACTGCCTTTCTGTCAGTGGCGGCAGCCAGTGTTCATACAATAATCTTTCATACATTCACTTATAATTTTGGTACAGTCAATAATGCCTTACTTAAAGCACTGAACGTTTTCACAAGTGGGCATATTATCAGTTACAAAGAATCTAACTTTGTCTGTCATTCCATAGTGCAGCTGAGAGGCCAGGGTGAGTGGTGTGGTCCCCACACTTGTCCCAGGTGTTGGGTGTTGGGGCACTGAGGCTACCCAGAGTAGCAACACGGGCTCACCCCTCCCCACCCTCGGCCACCCAGGCTGTAGCGGAAGAAATACTCTCGCGTGGTGCCCGAAGATACCGTGCTGCTGCTTACAGCTCTGCTCGTGGTCCTGTGAGCGCGTACCACCCTCCCTGCGTACCGTGCCCTCCTGTCTGAGAGCTGCATGTCTGCTGCTACCATGAGACAGGTCTCAGACCGCCCCGGCTGAGCCCTCGGCTGGGGAGCCCAGGCTGCCCGGAACCGTGGAGCCCCCAGATGTGCTTGGGCAGCTGGGCACATCTGTGCACCGCTGGCGCTGTGGGAGGTGTGGAGCAACTGCACAGAGGGCGAGTTCTCCGCGGCTGGGCGAGTTTGGACCCTAGAAAGGGCCGAGAGTTTCTGTGGTGATTGTGGACCCTGCCAGAGGCCTAGTGTTCTAGGGAGGCCTCCCCAGTCTGGGCCTAAGGCTGGAGGTCGGATCAGGTCCCACACGTGCCTGCAGCTTGTGCCTGGCACCCTCTTCCCCGTACCTCACAGTCCACATCCATCCCCCCCACTGCCTGTCGGGGCGTCTGGTGAGGGCTGCACAACTGGCTGCGTGGTCTGTGCTCCTGACCCCAAGATGCCAGAGTCCAGAATGTGCCCCAAGGCCCGATGGAGTCCTTGCAGTAGCCCCCCACGTCTAAGGCTTCTCGCTGTTCGCAATCCAGGACCTGCAGCGCGACATCGAGCAGCACAGTGCGGGGGTAGAGTCTGTGTTCGGCGTCTGCGATGTGCTGCTGCACGATTCAGACGCCTGCGCCAACGAGACCGAGTGCGACTCCATCCAGCAGACAACCAGGAGCCTGGACAGACGCTGGCGAAACATCTGTGCCATGTCAATGGAGCGGCGCATGAAGTAAGGGCCCTGCTGGCCAGAGCTGTCGCAGCCAGCACACCCAATGCACCAGGGCCTCAGTCAGTAACTTGAGTTCTGTCAGCGTCACTTAGAAACGTGCCGGGTACTGGCAGAGAAGGAGGGAGCCCAGTGCTCACTTAGGAGCCACTGAAGCAGTGCGTGGGGCTGGTGTCTTTCCCAGCGCTCCATGGCTGCCCACTGTGTGTGGACCCAGCAGGGCCGCAGCACAGGCAGCCTTCCTGCAGTTTTTCCCCAGTACTGCAAGTGGAACCCAGGGCCTCACACATCCTAAGCAAGCCACAGTCTCTGAACTGCCACCTCGGGCTGTCTCTTGCTTTGCGTCTCGTGGGTTTTGGTTTGGGTTTTTGGTTTTGTTGCGTGTTACTGAGAACTGAAACCAGGGATTTCACACGGGGCTGCACCTCCAGCTCTTCGTTTTTGGGGGTGTTTTTGTTTTTGTTTCTGTTTTGAGGCAAGGCCTGGCCGAGTTGCTAGTCAGGGTTTGCATCTGCCGGCTTCCTGCCTCAGCCTCCCCGCCTGCTGGATTATAGGCGTGCACCTCCATGCTCAGCTTTGTCTCCTGTTCTAACCTCCATGAAGCAGAAGCTCTGAGGCGCTCAGCCATGCCAGGGACGAGCCCAGAAGCGATGGCCCTAGTTACGTCCCATGGGGGTTGCAGAGCCGCTGCCAGACGGCAGGAGCACAGGGCGGTCAGGATCAGCCCGTCGGGTGGGTGGACGCGATAGCCGTGCACCTTCCTTTCCTCCCGTCAGAATCGAGGAGACGTGGCGCCTGTGGCAGAAGTTTTTAGATGATTATTCCCGCTTCGAAGACTGGCTCAAGTCCGCCGAGAGGACGGCGGCCTGCCCCAACTCCTCCGAGGTGCTGTACACGTGTGCCAAGGAGGAGCTGAAGAGGTTTGAGGTGAGCGCCCCGCCCAGCTGCCAGGGGCCCACGGGGCATCAGAGAGCAGAGGGAGCTGCCCTAGCGCCAAGTGTGGGGTTCGCCATGCAGAGCAGACTGAGCACAGGACGGAGTCCCTGGCCCCCAGCCCTGACCGCCCCGTGTGCCCCAGGCCTTCCAGCGGCAGATCCACGAGCGCCTCACCCAGCTGGAGCTCATCAACAAGCAGTACCGGCGGCTGGCCCGCGAGAACCGCACCGACGCGGCCAGCAAGCTGAAGCGGATGGTGCACGAGGGCAACCAGCGCTGGGACAGCCTCCAGCGGCGGGTCACGGCCGTCCTGCGCAGGCTGCGGGTAACCGGCGGGCCGCGGGCGCTATGGTAGGGTGGGGTAGGGCGAGTCAGTGCTTCCGGCGCCAGGCGCCCACAGGCTGGAGGCCGTTGTCAGTGCGGGATTCGCATTGGGCTTCCTGCGCTTCCACGTCTCCAATCAGCTCTGTCACCCCAAGGCTGTGCACGTGAGCACCTCACACCGAGAGTGACACGCGGGCCCCAGTACTCGGAGCAGGCGCGTGCACGTGTGGATCCCTCTGCACTGGGGCAGCCAGGGCAAGTGCCCTCTGTACTCTGCCATGAGCTGGCCAAGCTCAGAGGCGGGTTTGGTTTTTAATGTGCTACTGTGGAGGTCGGCTTCAGGGCTCCCCAGGAGCCACATGTCACGTGCACACAAACATGCACACGCATGCACACTTTCGCTGCTGGCGTCCCTTTCGCTGCTTGTGTATAAAGTGCACCTAATATAAAGTGCCATACACAGCCTACACATACGTGCATCTTCTCTGCTTGTATACACTTATTTTTTTTATTTATTTTTGGTATGGAACTCGAAGCCAGGGCCTCCAATCTGCCAGGTATAACTTTTTTCCTCCTTGTATACTTTAAATCTCCCTGAGCTACTTATCTCTGTTATACTGTATAGTTAGGTAACAGTGAGTAGTGCCAAGAATGTCTGCACGTGTTCAGTGCAGTTTTTCCCCCAAACATTTCCCCTGAGGTTGGCTGGACCTCAGGCGCGGAAGCCGTGGAAACAGAGCTGACCGCGTCACCTTGGGTTTCTGCCATTCACAATTCACTGCAGCCTCCACGGGCCCAGGCTGGGAACCTGCAGGAGTGCAGCTGCATTTCAGCGCCTGCTGCCCTCTCCGGGTAGGGTGCTTGGGAAACTCCCCCAGGAGGGGAGGGCCCGGGCTTCTTTTTTTTTTTTTTTTTTGCATTTTGAGACAGGGTCTCGCTTTGTAGTTCAGGCTGGCCCTGAGCTCACTATGGTGCCCAGGCAAGCCGCTGCGAACTCAGCAATCTTCCTGTCCCTGCCTCCCGAGTGCTGGGATTACAGGCGTGAGCCACCACGTCCGGCATTGTGGTATGCGGTGTTGATTGTTGGTGGGCGTGTCTCCACGCCCAGCATTATACGTGGTTACTGGGGATCGAACTCAGGTCCTTGCACTTGTGAGGCAGGCGCCGGAACCACTAAGCTAACCCTCTGGCCCGGGCCCGGGCTTCTTAACCCTCAGGAGGACACTGGCCAACACCTTCAGTCACCCAGCCACTTCCCCTGCATTAATTTCCCTATCTGTGGATTAACTGTTACTAATCTAATGCCTCCTGGCCCCCCACGGATCAAGGAATCATCTGACTCCCTCCCTGCCGCCAGGCCTGGGCACCTCAGGGCAGGCTGCTCTGCACGCTCGGGCGCCCCACCCTGTCCTTCGGGCCGAGGGTGACCTCACTGACTGCCCGAGCCCTTGTCCTGCCCGGCACACACTCAGTGTCCCCCTCCTCCTCCTCCTCAGCATTTCACCAGCCAGAGGGAGGAGTTCGAGGGCGCCCGGGAGAGCATCCTGGTGTGGCTGACGGAGATGGACCTGCAGCTCACCAACGTGGAGCACTTCTCTGAGAGCGACGCAGACGACAAGATGCGCCAGCTAAACGTAAGCTCCGAGCAGCCTGCGGCAGAGCTGCCCGCAGACTCCAGGGCCCGGGCACCAGCTGCTGCCTGCGCATCCCAGATGACGGCCCAGCGCGGGGAGCGGAGCCCTGGTTTCCCCTGGTCGTTTATAGTGACCCAAGGGCAGAACTCGCTTGAAGGCCCAACACGATGTCCCGTGAGGCTGTGAGAGGGAAACTGCCCACAGGACGGGCGCAGGCCACCTGGCCGCCCCTGCCCACGGCTTCATCTCACCACGTTTCCTCCTGGGCTTCCGAGGCTTCGAGAAAAGTAGCCTTTCCTGATATAACAGCACTAATGCACACTGTGACTGTGTCGGTCAAAGCACTCGCCCCGCGGCAGTCATCATGGAACTGTCCCTTTCCCACCAGGTGTCCCTCACACCCAGTGACCATAATTAGAAATCTCGGTCAGACTTGTAGAATTTTTTAAACTGAGAAAAATCAGTGCCCAGAGGAGGGAAAAAAATATGTACACTAATTTTGAATTATTGCATCATCATCACATAGTTAAAAAATTGATGAACTGGAGTACTCTAGGTACAAACCAGAAACGAGGAGGGGAGCAAGACCCTGAGGACCTGGACACCCTTTTCCTGCAGCCTGGACCTGGAGGGAGATTTGTTTCTTTAATCTTCCGCATCTTCCACTCAGGGCTTCCAGCAGGAAATCACATTAAACGCCAACAAGATCGACCAGCTCATCGTGTTCGGGGAGCAGCTGATTCAGAAGAGCGAGCCCCTGGACGCCGCGCTGATCGAGGACGAGCTGGAGGAGCTGCACCGCTACTGCCAGGAGGTGTTCGGCCGGGTCTCGCGCTTCCACCAGCGCCTCTCGTCCCGCACGCCGGTGAGGCCCGCGCTCGCCCGCAGCGTGAAGGAGGAGGCTGCCTGTCTTGGAGCGGCTAACACGGTCGCTGTGTGGCTTTAGAACGGGCTCCACCCAAAAGTTTATTTCCACTTTTGTTAATACACCGCTGCAATTACTTGAAGGTGTCCGCTTGCACAGGAGGTTGGCACGTCTCGAAGCCCTCGCTCCTCCCTGGGTTTGCCATGTCTTCCCAGCGCTGGACTCTGCAGACCTCTCAGTGCCCTAAAAACCACCCTGGTTTTGATTCCCTCTAGGCCTGGTGATGTACTTGCCTTTTCTGCCGTTTTAGTCTGGACTCTCCTCTAACATTTGTGCCAGGTCGAGGCTTTGTCCTCACCTTCGTACGGCTGCACCAGCTTCAGCAGCTGCCGCTGTCTCCTATGACAGGGATGCTGGACGGAGCGCAGACCGACCCCCAAACCGCGCTGCCTTCGAGTCGCAGAAGTTTAACGGTGGCCCTGACCAACCTGACTGGCCGGTTCTTTTTTGTGTTCTCCAAGCAGCCAACCCCAAGTGTAGTTATTTTCTCAGCAGATATAACCAAGAATTTCTCATTTTTAAATACACCAGCATATACTGATTTTACTTAGACTGATAGAGACATTCAACTTAACCGCAGTTCAGACACGGGGCAGTAAGACTGGAGAGGAAACGACAAGTCTCCTGCCTTTATTTTTATCCAGATTTATGCAGAACATTAATATTAGTCCCCTTTGTTTCTGTTTGCTGTCAGAATTTTGTCATTTTGTTTTGATTCTGATTCTCGGAGGAACTCGCTATTACCCATAATGAAACTTTGGCCACCATTCTTTTTTATTTTTTTTGCAGTACTGGGGATTGAACTTGGGCCCTTGTGCATCCAAGGTTGGCACGGTACCACTTGAGCTAAATCCCCAGCTGTTTTGGCCACCATTTCTTTATCTTCTAACTATAGTCAGTACAATTTAAGTGATCAGAATTCAGCTTTTTTTCTAAGAAAACAAGCTGTAATTTTTGTAGAATACCAAATCTCTGCTTCATTCTGGGTTTCCTAAACTTGAAAAATCATGAATAAGGCCTGGGAACTTCATTCTTTGTAAGATGTCTCAGAGGGACTAAGGGACTGTTCTTGGAAATCTCTAGACAGGAGAACGTGGCACGTGCATTTGAACTGCACTGTGTCTGCGGTGGTTAGTTCTAACACCGATGCTCACACGCAGGGCTCGGAAGAGGAGAAGGAGGTGTCTGAGAACGAAGCAGACTTGGAAGACCCCCGAGAGATCCAGACCGATGCATGGCGTAAAGGGGCAGAGAGCGAGGAGCCCACATCTCCCCAGTCGCTTTGTCAGCTGGTGCCGCCAATGCTGGGGCATGAGCGGTCTGGCTGCGAGACCCCAGTCAGCGTGGACTCCATCCCGCTGGAGTGGGACCACACAGGTGACGTGGGGGGCTCCTCCTCACATGAAGACGAGGAGGGCCCATTCTACAGTGCAGTGTCAGGTAACTGCTGCCGCCGAGCCCTGAAATTGGCCCCTGTGGCTGCGTCTCCGACACCTTAGGACACGGTAGCTCCCAAGGACGAGGGTCCTCCTGTGGCTGACCAGACCTGTGGCTCCCTGGGTTCCGTCCTGCCCACCTCTCGGTGGAGCTGGTGGTACCTGGGAGCTGGCTCACTCCTAGCACAGGTGAAAAATGGAAATTCGGACATTGAAGGCTTTCCCTTAAGGCTCAGGCTGTCTGAGGGACTCATGAACCTCTCGGTGGAGCGTCTTTCTCAGTATCAGCAGATTGAAAACTCCATTATTTTCACATCCTTCCCCTTTCCCCACCACTGCCACAGGCAGTCAGGAGTCAGCTGGATTTTAAAAGACCATGATTTAGGACCGGAGATTTAGCTCAGTGTTTCTGGCACATGCCTAGCAAGCACAAGGTCCCTGGTTCAATCCCCCCGATGACCATATACAACAATACCAGGCATGGTGACTCACACCTACCAGCAATCACTACCACATACCACAATGGCAGGTGTGGTATTCACGCCTGTAATGCCAGCACTCGGGAGGCAGAGACAGGAGGATTGCTGAGTTCGAAGTTTGCCTGGGCTTCATAGTGAGCTTGGGGCCAGCCTGAACAGCAAGACCCTGTCTCAAAAAAAAAAAAAAAATCATGATTTAAAAATATTTTTTAATACAAAAGACAGAGTAGTTTCCCCTTCCAGCTGGCAATGTTTCAACAGTATGAACTTGGGTTTGAAGCTGTAGGCACCTCCAGTGAGGAAAATGACATTATTCTTTTTCAGATGTAGAAATCCCTGAAAATCCTGAGGCATATCTTAAAATGACCACAAAAACTTTGCAAGCATCTTCTGGTAGGCCCCTGCCCATGCATGTGTTTCCACACGGCAGCGTCCTGTGGCACACACCGCGTCCCAACCTCGCTCCCATGTTGTGTCTGTGCCTTCCGTGGACACCATCGCCGGCTGTGTCATGGTGTCCTCACTTGCCATCTCACCCACCCCTGCGTGCTCGGGAGGGTCTCATGCCGCCCTGCCCTCCCCGCGGGCCTCTGAGGAGGAGCTGTTTGGTGTCAGCTAAGGGAAGTCCCCAGGCTCAGGCCGAGCTTTCCTCGTGGTGCTTGGTTTGGAACTGTCTCCTTGCTTCTGGCGACATCTGGGGACAGGATGGGACTGGACGGGGCTGGGGCAGAGGGACCAGTGCCTTTGCTGCCGGAGGAGACGCCTCCCTTCCCTTATTTGTAGTTCTCTCACGCTGTCACCCGCCACCTGCAGGGCAGGAAGAGCCAGGCAGCCCTGTGCTCACAATACACCTTCCCTGCCACTCCCTCCCTCATCAGAGAGACCCTCAGGTCCCTCGAGACATCAGTGCCACTCATCCATGGCCCATCATGTGTCTCGTGCTCCACCGTGACCCGTCTTGTGCAGGCCTGGCGCCACCCTGCTGCATGCCTCGCCTCATCCCAATGTACTGACACTTTGCAAATGTGCATGCTTTGCAAGGAAGGCTGAGGAACCGTAACCTGGCGCCATGTCACCATCACCTTTTTTGTGTCACTAAACATGAGCCCTTTGGTTGGAGCACAGACTGTCACTCGCCCCTTTTTGTTTCAGGTAAATCCATCTCCGATGGCCACTCGTGGCATGTTCCCAACAGCCCGTCCTGCACAGAGCATCGCTACAAAGAGATGGAAGAGGACAGGATGGAGCCTCCCATCCCCTCTGATGCCAGCACCCCGTTCAAAGCACCCTATGTGAGTCATTCCCCTGGGAACATAACCCAAGTGGAAGAGGTGAAATTTTTAAGAGCCAGATTTTGGTGCCAACTGCACGTGCCTGTCTCCAGCACTTTTGAGTTGGTTTTAATCATGGCAACAGTATTTCAGCTGAGTGTGGATGGAAGCTCAGTGGTAGAGCGCCTGCCCAGCCTATGCAAGGGGCTGGGTTCTACTCCCAGCACGACCTAAAAAGAAACAAAGAAAGCCTCTCTGGGTGGTGAGTACTACTGTAGGAGTCCAGTAAACTGGCCAGATTTAGCGGAGTTTCCGGCCATACACTATCTCTGTGCTGACGTGACCTAACAGGACTGGTTACTGTTGAGTCCCTTGTCTGCGTCAGTAGAGAATAAGTTGGTGTTGGCCCTTCCTGAACCGCTCCTCAGCTCCCAAACTGGGGCCGTGTTTACCTTTTGGCCCCGCATCCTACTCAGAGAATTGGGGCTTCATGATTCCAAGCCAGTGCCGTGCGGGGATGAATTTGGGTTTGACTTCCAGCCCTGGCAGCTCACTGCTCTGCGGTCTAAAGCACTCTGCCTCTCTCGGCCAGGGGAAAGCTGCCTGGGTAGGTGCCATCAGGGCCCATGTATAAGGAAGAAGAAAGCCTTCCTCAGTGCCCTCAGCCGTTCTCACCACTGCCCACCTACTGGACGGTGGGCAGTCACAGCACTGCCCCTTTTCAGTTCTGTGAGCTCTCGCTTCTGATGAGCTGGACATTAGCAGCTGCTGGGGGCCAGTGTGGGGTTTGGTGTTGGCCAGAGATGATTCTCCGGGCAGAGAATGATGAGAGTGGAAATGAAAGCGACTGCTTGCACATTCGTGCCATCTTCTTAGAGAAAGCACCAATGGATCTAGTCCAGATGCTGTGTCTAGGAGTCACTCGTTGTCACTACTCAGTTGGAGACGGTGCTGCATTTATATTGTCCAGTCCAAGTCATCTCATGCGGGGCTGGCCTTGCCCAGTGCAGACACTTGTCTCGCTTAGCAAGCAGCTGTCACTCTGCCGCTCTGTCATACAGAATTCAATGGAAGACAAGTCCCACCCAACCCTGTGGCATCTTTAGAAACCACATTATTCCTCACTGGGCCACTCTAAGCTCAGGCCTTTTAATATGTCTGAAGCTGAGCATCTCACCACCAATCTGAAGGATTTATTATTTTTTTCCACTGCACACAAATATGCCATATGGACACAATCAAAGTGCAGCCTGGCTCTTCTAAAAGACATATTTATTTTAGGAAAGCCACGAGATAATAGCCCAGTGAGCTCCGTGATGATGGAAGGGCCAGAGTGGGCAGCAGAGGATAAGCACGTGGTAGCAGCGCCCGTGGGGTGCAGCTCGTCGTCCAGGCCTGAGTCTCAGTGAGGAGCCCGGGTGCAGGGCAGGCAGGGATTGTGAGAACGCAGAGGGGCACCACATGGCAGTGAGCAGTGGCCACTCTCCATAGCTGGCCATTTGGGTTTGGTGTGGCTCGCGTAGGGACGCCAGGAAGCCTGCAGGTTAAAACAGCCATCACCTTCCCTCAGCTACGTCCTGTCTGCTCCCTAAGCTGCCCTGGAGCTTCGTCCGCCCTCCACCAGAAGGAAGTCCCCAGCCTCACTCCTTGCCTGTTACTATGAACCCATTTGTTCTTCAGATAGCTGTTCATGCTTACGGATGATGACTTCAAAACTGACTCATTCTAGGTAAAGCTGCTGTTACACCCAGGGACCGTTGGTGGCAAAGACACCCCCAGTATGTTGAATGGCAGCCCGCAGCCGGAGGAGGAGCAGCTGGCAGGCCCAGCAAGACAGCACACGGGTACGGCCTGGCCACCTGAGAAAGGGCATGTAGTGTCCGAGCCTTGCTCCGTGCTGACTTTAGGTCACCGCCCCACAGAACAGTATGTGGGAATCTCCCAACTAGAGTATGTAACTTGCCCAGCTGCCCTGTAACAGTGGTAACAAACCTGTGGCACATGTTTTTAAGACAAAATATGTTCATGTACAAGTTGTTTTTTTCTAAACTAAAGCTTGGGTACTCGGGTGTAAGTGCAGCGTCGGCCCCTGCACTATTGAAGGAGGCATGGGGTGCAGCGTGGCACCGTCCCCAGGTTTGCCATCATTGCCCTGCAGCAGCCAGTGTGGTCTCCCAGCCCACTGACGTACGTCTGAGGGAATCCAAAGGTTTACCCTTTACATTTGGAAGCTGTTCTTTAAGTACTGACAAAAAGAGTCTCATTCATGTGAGAATGTGCCTGTTTTTAATGACTTCACATCATGTGTGTAAAAAGTGATCTTATCAAAGCACTGTCTCAGGTGCCTCCTCTTTAGACCCATCCACTAATTCTCAAAGTAATTACCCCACTAAATCTGAAGTAAAACTGATAGCATTGTCCTGGCCATTCATGGACCAAAGACAAAAATGCTGTAACCACAGCGTCTGAGCTGGCTGTGGGGTTGTGGCCCCTCTGAGCTCTGGGCTAGAGCCGGACCGTGTGCCCGAGAGCGCACCAGCACAGAGGCTCCCACCGGAGCGTCCGAGGAGAGGACTCCTTCTGCATCATCCCCTGTTTAAACTGTTGGCCTTTGATTCCAGGTGCCTTTGACAGATGGGAGCTGATACAAGCCCAAGAGCTGCACGGCAAGCTCAGGATAAAACAGAGTGCGCAGCAGCTGGACTCGGTCATCAGTGACATCGCTGCTTGGCTAGAAAGAACTGAAGCAGAGCTGGGAAGTTTAAAGGTGGCGAAGCCTCCCTGTAGCACCCAGGACCTGGAGCTCCAAGGGAAGAGACTGCAGGTGAGGAGGGGAGCGGGACGGACGCGGCTCGCAGGTGGACGCAGTGCAGGTCGGTCTGTCCCATCATGTCCGTACAGTAGGCACAGATGTGGTTTTGCCTGGGAGAGAATGGACAAGCGATCCTGAGTGGTTCTGGGACCGGTGCTGCTGGGAAGTGGGCTCTAGATTCCCGGGGCTGAGGCAGCTCTAACTGACCGAGGCCACCCCTGCCAGCCATAGGTGGCAGTTCGCCCACTGCCGAATGCCAGGCCTGGTGTTATCTTACTGCACCGTTAGTGTTTGTCACTCCTGTGATCAGCCTGGGCCCACAGTGCGGGTGGCAGTGTGAGCTCTGGAGCCCAAGGGCCGGGGTCTTGGGGTGGCAGCCACCTTCTGTTTGGACCTGTGTTTTACTTTACATGTTAACATAACAGGGGTTACCATGTGTCCTGAGGAGTAACATTCTTGGGAGAGCAAAGAAGCAAAGCCAGAATAGCTACAGAGACTTTTAATCAGACCCAGAAATGGTAGCAGCCACAGAGCAGGGCCTGCAGGCATGAGCAGGTCTCTCGAGGCTTCCAGAGGAGGCGAGCACACAGGCGGCGGCGCTCTGCCCTCAGCTGGCTGGGCACCCGCTGCCCATGTAAGGCAGCACCCTCCCCTGACGCTGCCTGGCCAGTCACAGCCAAGGTCGCTTTTAATTTGTGCCCACAGCTCAGAGCAGTGTATGGAGGTTAAAATGAGCCCTTCCTCCTCTTCCAGAGTGCCTAACCTGTTGTTTTCCCTTCATGGCAGGAGTTATTAAAAGCTTTTGACACCTACAAGACTTTGCTGGTCTCTGTGGATGTGAGTAGCAAGGAATCTCTGCCAGCCGAGAGCGCCGAATCCACAGAGCTGCGGCGGAGACTCTGCGAGCTGAGCCTACACTGGGAGGCAGTCCAGGGGCTGATGGACAGCTGGCGCGGCGACCTGCGGCACTCGCTTCTGCAATGCCAGGTATGCTGACTCAGCCACCCACGGCGGGGGCGGTGGCAGCTATTTTTACCATGGGCAGACTGCTTTGGCATAGCCCACCCCTCTCTGTCCTTTGCCACAGTCCCTGAGAGCCGGCCCTGGACCAGAGGCACAGTTTAATGCAGCTGCACACAGCTTAGCAGTTGTGGCGCTTCAGACAAATTACTGAGCCTTCTTATCCTCAGTTTGCACATCCGAAAAATGGAAGCTATCTCTGCCACCTCCTGGGGCTAATGAGATGGTTGATGTGTCTGACACCCAAATCCTTGAGATGTGCCAGTTCTAACTCCACGTGGAGGAATGTGGCCCAACCAGGGCAGCCTTCTGGGCACCGCCCTTTGCCAATGACTCCCGCACATGTCCAGGGCGTCCTGCGGCCCCCTCCTTCCCTGCTTCCGAGATTGAGCCCGTTTTCCCCCGGTGAGACAAGGCGTGTGCCTGGGACAGAGTGGTGGCAGTAGCTGCCCTAGAGGAAAACACCCCCGCCGTGCCTGCTGGGCAATGCCTGACGCACACTGTGTTCTAAGGACTTCCATGAGCGGAGTGAGAACCTGCTGCTGTGGCTCTCAAGTGCCGAGGACCGGAGGCAGCAGGCTCTCGTGCCCCGCCCAGAGGCTGACCAGCAGGCCCTGCTGCGCTGCCACAGCAAACTCGTGGTGAGTTCCCTCCTCGGCCACCACCCTGCACCTGGCTGTGGTTCTGCAGCAGAATGACTAGCAGGGATCAGAAGCAGAACAAGCAAGTGCTGACGTGCAGAAGTTGGGGTCAGAGGTGCCAAGTGTCCCAAGGCTACTAAAATAGAAGGGATTTTCTCCTGTCAATACAGCTCTTCCTTTGGTAGCTACAGCACACTGGTTCAAGAACTGTCCCCCCACCCCAGAAAATTCTGGATGCTGAAGCCCTTTAAATAATATTATGTGCATTTAACCAAGACATGGCCTCCTGTCTGCTGTAAGTCCCTATTGCGTATTACAATGTAAACGCTAATCGCTAGGTAAGAGGTGTATTGTTTAGGGAGGGATGCCAAGGGAGGCGTGTCCAGTGTACCTGCTGGGTTTTTGTTCGAAATAGTTTTGATCCCTGAGGGGCTGAACCTGTGCTCATTTAGGGGAAACAGGGTACCACTTTGCTCTGCACCCAAGATGAGCCACACGTCGTTTAATCTTTAATATTTTAAATTGCTGGCCAATGCTTTAGAAATTGTTTCCTCTAAAATCATCATAAATCATACTCTAGAGCAGCAGCAAGCAACGTTCTCTGCATGGCCCGTGGGGCGGCCACCAACTGCAGACAGCGTTAAACACTTAAAAATTTTGTTCCAGTCCTGACAGCCCCATTTCAAGTTTTGATTGCACTGATAGGCTCCCTCACATGCCAGGTGACACCCCTGGTCCACACCTTTGTATCTCTCGGTAGCAAGCTCACTGCTTTCTCCATCGCATTTAGATTCCCTTGACTTCTTGCTCTTCCAGGTAAGGACCCAGGTGTCCTCCATCACCCCTTTACTTCTTTAACTTCTCCAATACAAATATAGGTTACTTCAGAGAGAAAAGAAAAAAAACAAGGTCCAACCTGCTTGCTCTCTAAACAGTGCTAAGCTGAGGACACAGGCAGACATGAAAGGGAGAAAGTTCTGGACTCCAGCAGCACCCAGCATTTGTCCTGGCGCCAGGAAACCCTTACCTGGCCACACGAGCTGCCTGCCCTTTGGACACCTGTTTCACACTTTGCTTCCAGCAACTAGAAAAGGAGCTAGCAGAATGTCAACCGCAAGTCGATTCTTTACATGAGATCTCCAGCAGCCTGCTCGTGAAGGGGAAGGGAGAAGACTATATCGAGGCTGAAGAGAAGGTCCACGTCATCAGGAAGAAGCTCCAGCAGTTACGGGAGCAAGTAGTCCGAGATGTAATGTCCTTGCAACGAAGCCAGGCAAGTCCACTTGTGGCTTATATGTGTTGAGATGTCAGAGTAGATGCGCACTGGGAGGCAGGGGTGCCATGAGCAGGGGCTGGAGTGGAGGGTCAGCCCCTCCCACCTCAGGGAGCCTTAAAACGTGGTTTTTGTCAGTTGAAAAAGAAAACAATATAACCCTTCCCTATTCATCTGGCTGGCATTAGAAAAACAGGTAGATAGCTAGGTATGGTGACTCATTTCTGTCTTCTTCTGGGAGGCTGAGGCAGAAAGACTGTGCAAGTTTGAGCTCCCTGTTGGGCAATTTAGTGAGACGCTGCCTCAAAAAGAGGTTGAGGGCTGAAGATTTGGCTCAGTGGTTCCATTGTCTAACTCGCAAGCGCAAGGCCCGGAGTTCAATCCCTGGTAACCACATAGCACAGTGGAAGGTGTGGTGACTCACTCCTATAATGCCAGCACTTGGGAGGCAGAGGCAGGAGGATTGCTGAGTTTGAGGCTAGCCTGGGCTACATCGTGAGCTCAGGGTCAGCCTGAACTAAAAAAGTGAGACTTTTTTTTTTTGGAGACAAGCGGTTTGACGATACAGCTCAGTACAGAGGCCTTAGTTCAGTCCCTAAGAATATAAAGAAAAACAAGTCCCTCCATCATTTCTGCCATACCTTCAAGTCTGCTTATTTTTCCTTTTTTGAGACAGGGTCTCGCTTTATAGTTCAGTCTGGCCCTGAGCTCACTATGTAGCCCAGTCAAGGCTTGAACTCAGCAATCCTCCTGCCTCTGCCTCCCGAGTGCTTTTTTTTCCTGAAACGGTGTCTTGCTTTGTGGTTCAGGCTGACCCTGAGCTCACTATGTGTAGCCCAGGCAAGCCTCGAACTCACAGCAATCCTCCTGCCTCTGCCTCCCTAGTGCTGGGATTATGGGTGTGAGTCACCATGCCAGGTACTGTTGTATGTGGTTACTGAAGACTGAACCAGTGACCTTGTCCTTACAAGGCAGATGCCAGAACTACTGAGCTAAATCCCCACCTCGATTGTCCATTTTCTTTAAAATGTCATCCAGCTCAAAACCAACAGGATACACTGTACCCTCCATTCTAGAGTCCCTGCATTCTTGCTGTTCCCTTTCTGAAAGTTTTCAGGGTTGTAGGATTCTCCTGGTGACATGTGGTGAGCTCACCGTCAGCTGGAATTGTGGTCAGTACAAGTACCTGGCCTTGTGTCTGAAAACATTCTATGTGCAGGTGAGGACAGGGTGGTGGAAAAGCCCCTTCTTTTTTTTTGAGACAGGGTCTCGCTTTGTAGTTCAGGCTGGCCCTCAGCCCACTATGTAGTCCAGGCAAGCCTCGAACTCAGCAATCCTGCCTCTGCCTCCCAAGTGCTGGGATTACAGGCGTGAACCACCAAGCCTGGCACTGTGGTATGTGGTATTTGATTGCTGGTGGGCGTGAGTGACCACGCCCAGCATTGTATGTGGATACGGGGATCAAATTCAGGACCTTGCGCTTGCGAGGCAGGCACCAGAATCACTGAGCTAACCTTTTGGCCCCCAAAAGCCCCTTCTTAAGGAAGGTTTCAGCTTGAGCATGGAGGGAGCTATGCCTTAATGACCACAACCAGTTCTGTGCGTTCAAGCTCACTCAGAGCCTTCTGCTTCCTGCACTGACCTTTCGGGGTGTGGCTTTCAGAATCCAGATGCAGCTTTGCCTGATTCAGATGAAGTAGACGCCGGGGACCAGTCTCCTATGGCGTCTGTGTCGCCTCCCCAAGCCAAGGTGAGAGCCCTTTCCTGGGAGAACTGCACTGGCTGTTTTAAGTCACCACAGTGGTGCAAGTAGACGCCAAGGCCACTTTCAGTTTTACCTGCCACCCAGGTCTGCTTCGGCCTCATTTGAGAGCAAAGCTTCCCCCAGAGACTGACTGTGTTCAGTACCTTTTTAAAGACCTGGTTCAGAGGCTTTTCTAGTCACTCTTGTTTGGGATAACAGTAAGTGGTGAAAAATGAGACCCCTTATTAAAGGGTTTCCTGACTCTGTTAAATCAGAACAGACTGGCACATGAAGTTCTCGACAGTTTAACCTTATGATCATTTAACCCCAGGGAACTGGATCTCAGTTAACTTAGTGTCAAAAATTATGCAGGAAGACACCCTCAGGAAGGACCCATTTTACCACTGGCCAGACTAACCTGTCTTCTGCTTACTGGCTTCTTTATTCCAGCACTTGAGAGCAGAGGAGCCCATGGAGGATGAGGATGATGAAAGCGACACCAGGTAATGGCAGGACAGTCCCAGCACTGACTTCCCTCGACTGCTGCCCGTTGGTCCTTATAAGGCCAGTTTTCTCTCATCGGGAAGGGTGGGGTTCTCCGCAACTCCAGCCCAGGATGGGGCCCCGGCCAACCTCACTCCTGGCGGTGGGCAGATAGCATGGGCAGCATGGGCTCCAGAGCCTCCCACCAGCTCTCCGCCTACTCTTTGCAGGGTGTCTGGCCCCACTGGCCCTGGCGGCTCAAAGCCACGGCGCTCCTTCCTATCCCGGGTGGTCCGGGCGGCACTGCCTGTGCAGCTGCTCCTGCTGCTGCTGCTGCTCCTGGCCTGCTTGCTGCCTGCCTCCAAGGAAGACTACAGCTGTACCCAGGCCAACAACTTCGCCCGCTCCTTCTACCCCATGTTGAGCTACACCAACGGGCCGCCCCCCACCTAGTGCGTTGGTGGGTGGGCACAGTGCCACCCCACCCACCTGTCTGCCCCAGGTACCCAGCAACATGTTGGCAAGGCCTAGGCCCTGGGCAGACACCTCACCAGGATTGCTGGGGGCAGAGAACCTGGCAGCAGTGGCCCTGAGGCCCTCGGCAAAGCAAGCTGACCAGATCGGGAGTTTCCTGAAGAGCCGCGCACTATGTGAATCCTGATGCATTTGAAAAACAGCATTATTGTAATATAGTCAATATGACCCATGAGCAATGCCGTTTGTCCTGTTATATATATGAAAGACAGAAGTGGATTCAGCCTTAGAAGTGGTTCAGAAACTTGAACCATCATTTTAAATGATTAGCATCAGTTTTCCTCCAATCACCTCGCAAGTTTGAGCTACTGGCTATAAGCCAAATGTTCTGCTCAGTACCCAGGCTTGCTCTTTTATATTGCTCTAAATTTTTAAAGAAATTTTATTGCATGGATATGGTTACCTGTGCCTATTTTTTAACAATGCTGAATCTGTATAAATAATGTAAACTTTGATTTTTTTTTTTTTGTAAAAAGGCCTGGATTTTTAGCTCAAGATTTGACTGATATAAATGCCAAACTATCAACTTGATAGGGATGCTTTTGTACATTAATTTTATAAGACTTTTCACACTTAAGAAAGAGACATTTCAGGTTTGGCTGAACTGTTTAGTAATGGGGGGGGTGGTACAAAAAACTTGAAGTTATTTGTGATTTGTAAAACTCAGAAGTTTCTCATTAAAATACACAATTAGCCAAAGCCATGCCCTGGTTTATAACTGCAAAGCAGACCAATGGCACACTCCATTTTCCAAAGAACACTTACTGTATTTTAGTAATATTTTGGGGAGCTCTTTATTCTTACTTACTGGAACTTGAGATCTAGAAGCTTCGGCCTGTCCTGAGGCTGGGGACCCCAGACTCGGCCGTGACCCAGCACAGTACCAGGGTGAGGGCAACTCTGCAGGAAGGTGGCGCTGGCTGTGGACAGACGACTCGCTCCAGCCCTTTCTGGAATGAATGATAGGCTGAGTCCCGATCCAGAAGGCTCAGGCAGGGACTGTCTTGGTTCAGAAGACATCTAGGGCATGGGGTTCGGGTCTCTACAACAACTCTCTCATATGTTCCTCCTACACACTCTGATTTATGGAGTATTTTTAGTAATTTTGTGCATGAAACAAGGTTTCACAGTGTGGAGTTTTCCAGTGTGGTGTCCTCTTAGCCCTCAGAAAGTTGTGGAGTGAGGGCTGGAGATGTAGCCCGGTGGTGGGGGCTGCCTAGCACATGTGAACGAGGCCCTGGGTTTGATCTCCTCGGAGGGAGGAGTAGAGTTTTAGATTTTGGAGTTTTTGGATGAAGATGTTCAGCCTCAAACAGGTAATAGAGCATCTAACAGATATTGCAGGCAAGGCTACCTACTTGCCACAGAAAGTCCAGCACCATGGTCATCGACTTCCACCTATGTGAAGGTCAGCCTTAGCGTTTCAGCCCCCTGGACCTGGGAGTCAGTGATCCAGTCCTTACCTGCGTCCCTGCTCCTGGAAGCAAAGCTCTTACCTTGGGAGGCCAGCGCAGCCAAGCTGTGTCTGCAGCCCAGACTTTCCAAGCTGGGCTCCTCGGCGGGATGTCACAAGGCCCGTGCGCTTAGCTAGCAGCTCCACAGCCATGGGACCATTAGAAAAGGATATGTCTTCACTTTACCTTCAGTATTTTAAGTTTTCAAGTTGTTTAACGGATATGGAGAGAAAGGTGTATTTCAAAGTATTATAACTCTTCCAAACGAATTACAGTAATCCCAGACAGAAGTGAAAATCTCCTATCTTTTCCCTTAATCCACTGAGTTTCTTAGAGGGTCCTGTCTAGTGCAGCCTGGGGCAGCTGACACCCTGTCTCCTCTGAGCCCTGGATGGGCTCTACTGCCCCAGGGCCATTCAAGGTGCTGGCTGCCTTTCAGAGCCTAATTAAGTCTGTCAGTCTCCAGAACCGATGCTGCAGTCCATCCCCCAGCCTGTGTGCCCCCACACCCACATACCAGATAATCAGTTTTCATCATCACAAATGCTTGTGTCCTCCCTTCCCCGCTTGCGAGGGAAATTTTCAAATGAATCCTGGCACAAAGAATGTCAGCACAAGGGAATGGCTTTTCTCCCCATCTCTGAAGGTTTACGGCTTGACTCAGATGGGGCAGTTACAGAGTCCACACAAATGGCAAATGACGGATGCAAGGTGCACCCCACTGACATTTGTGGGGTGAATTTCACTCACTCTCACAGTGCCTGAAGTCAGAAATCACAAGAGATTAGAGGACAAAAGATTAAATTGTTCCCTTTTAGGAAGCTTTGCTGAAGGCAGAGGTTAACTCTTGATGGTCGGTCAGCATTTGTGTTCTGTGTGCCTTCTGGGAATTTAGGTTCCCAAAGGCCTCTGAACCGCAGCAGATAGAATACAGACACTCTTTAGTCTAATTGCTGTAAGCTTTTATGAAAAGTTTATTTAATTTACATTACATTAAACTTCTCTCTGCAACAGTTCCATAAACATCAAAGAGACACAGTGAAGAAAAGTACTATCCGAAGGGAGAGCCTAAAAACCTGCTTTCATACATTTCTTAAAAGGCCCACATTTAAAAGTCTATGAATTATTCTAATGATACAAAACATCTGTTTGGAGGGGGGAAAACACAAAACAATGACAAATTATAGCCAACAGCAGGCTCTGAAGTCCCCAGGACCACTTAAGAATAAAGTTATAGGACCAATACTCATGGCATTTAGGCACCAACACAGAAAGTCCAACATCGCTGATCATTACCAGGAGCTGTTCAAGGAAACCAAGGAACCTGCTCTTCACAGAGAGGAGGTTACTGTCAAATAACTACCAGTGGCCCTACGAAGTGAACAGGATCCTTGGGATTAAAAATAAAACTTCTTGGGCCAGAGATTTAGCTCAGTGGTTCTGCTGCCTGCCTAGCAAGCACAAGGTCCCTAGTTCAATCCCTGTAACTATATACAATGATATGATATTGGGTGTGGTAGCTCACACCTGTAATCCCAGCACTTGGGAGGCAGAGGCAGGAGGATTGCTGAGTTTGAGGTTTACCTGGGCTACATAGTGAGCTCAGGGCCAGCCTGAACTACAAAGCGAGACCCTATCTAAAAAACAAACTTCTTGACTTCAACAAAAATGGCGATGAGATTATGTATCACAGAGACAGTGCATATCATGGAGCTGCCACTGGAGCCAACATTTCAGTCCATTTGAGAGCCATAAAGAATAAATTTGTGTATTCCCATGCTGCAGTGCACCAGACTCCACAGGAAAGCATCACTGTGGAAGGGATGTGAGGAAAGTTCTTGGCCTCAGAGGGTTTGGGAAAAGCAGTAACAATATGAAGCAGGTTGTGTGGTATCCCCAGCTTCTAAGCCCAGCCTGGAGGACGGGAGTCTAATTCGTGTGGTTTTTCCCTGCTGGTCATCGCTGCTGCTCTGTAAAAATTTCCCACAACCCTAACAAAGGTGAGAAGGGAGGGCTGAAAGCTACCGCAGAGCCAGCACTGCTTCCTGCGACCCAGCGACAGAACCATGCACCTGTAGGCATGCTGGCCTAGCAAGAAGAACTGAGCTCTGGTCCAGCCCTGTTCAGTTCGCCCTGCTGAGCTTTAATTTACAAATGAAATAAACATGGGATGGAATGTCTGTGTCAAGGATTCACATGTTTTTCTTCCTGTGTCTATAGGAGTGAGTTCAGGGTAGCATAGCTAGGCCCCAGTACAATTGAGAGTATTTTTCTCAGGCTGAAGAATATAGGCCAGTAGTAGAACACTAAAACCGTTCTTAGAATTAAAATTCTATGTTTGCAGAGCTAGGGGTGGAACTCGGGGTCTTGCACGTCCTAGGTAGAACCTCTGCCATGGAATCACATCCCCAGCTCTTGAATTTTTTGTGTGTATGTGTTTTTACACTTTCTTTCTTTTGCTTTTTTGGTACCAGGGACTGAATTTAGGACCTAGTGCTTACCAGGCCCGCATGGTGCCACTGAGCAAAATCCCCATCCTGCTTATTGTGTTTTTTAAAAAGTTTTAGCAGCTTAAATAGCTATCAATGGTGGCACACACCTGGAATCACAGCTTTCGGGGAGGCTGAGGCAGGAGGGTTGCAAGTTCCCAGCAAGGCAGCTTGTGATTTAGTAAGATCCTGTCTCAGTGTAAAAACCCTGGGATATAGCACAATGTGAAGAACCTGGGTTCAATCCCCAGTACCACCAAAAAGAACAAAAAACCTGATCTATTAAATAAAAATATTATGTTCAATATATAACTGAAAATCTTAAATTGGAATAAGTGTGAACAATGCAATGCCTGCAGCAGATGTAAAAAGAAAGTAACCCAATTTTCTTATGGGAGAAAGTCTAGAACTGCTTCAAGTTAGAATGTGTGTGTGTGCATGTATGTGTATATATATATGTGTGTGTGTGTGTATATATATATATAAAATACATATGTAATATATAATGTGGCTCAGCTGGGAATCAGCAACTGAGTTTTTCTAAAATCTCTGGTCTTCCTGCTGAGTTCATAGGTGAAGAACCCAGAAAAGATGGTCCACCCGCAAGGCCCTGTGATTCTGCACTGCTTCATTTTTAATATGGTTAAAGCTTCCAGTCTTGTTATCTGGCTAAGAGCTCTTTCTTGTGTCCCCACCTCCACATTTTAAGAAAAATCTCTTTGGAGGTAATTTGGGTTTAATCACTAGGTGAGTTTTACAGGGATGGTCACACTTACCTGAGTGTATGCAGGACTTACACCAATCACAAAGCAACCTAGGCAGGGCCATGGTGGTGCATGTCCATAATCTCTGCTACTCAAGAGGCTGAAGCAGGAGGCTCTCAAGTCGAGCCTGGGCAATTTAGCAAGACCCTGTCTCAAAATCGTAAAAAGGGGCCAGAGATTTGTGGTTCCAGTGCCTGCCTATCAAGTGCAAGATCCCTAGTTCATCCCTGGTAACCACATACAATACCGGGCGTGGTGACATGCCCACCAGCAATCAGTACCACATACTGCAAATGTCAGGCTTGGTGGCTCAAGCCTGTAATCCCAGCACTCAGGAGGCAGAGGCAGGAGGATTGCTGAGTTCAAGGCTTGCCTGGGCTACATAGTGAGTGGAGGCCCAGCCTGAACTACAAAGCAAGACCCTGTCAAAAAAAAAAATTATAAAAAGGCAATAAAGGTTGACTGAATACATAGTTCAGTGGTCCAGCACTTGCCTGGCATGTCAAGGGCCAGAGTTCAGTCCCCAGTGTGGGGTGGAAAAAACAAAAGTAAAACTCTTACTCCCCACCAAGGCTAAGCAGTGGCTGGAATCTCAACCTAAGATTTGGTGTTGTTTTTCTCCTTCCTGATAATCTCTTGCTTTGTGCTATCAGTCTCACAACTCCAGCCTCCTGTCCCCTCTGTAAACAGTGGGAGATTCTAGGCTGACCTGAAAGAAAGAGAGAGAGAGGAGAGAGAGAGAGAGAGAAGGGAGGGAGGGAGGGAGGAAGAGAGGAAGGAAGGAAGGAAGGAAGGAAGCAAGCAAGCAAGCTAGCTGGCCCCTGGATAACACGGGTCCTGGCTTCCTGCTTGTGTTTCCTGTGCCAAGTTCCACTAAGGATATAACACTGAGTTGCTAGAATGGTTTCAAACTGCCTCAACACCCATTAGCGCAATGTCCAAGGGTTTCTGAAACAGCTCAGCCCAACTTGTAGTAAAATCGCACCAATATCAGAATCAAGAATTATTCAAGTTCTCTCTAGCAAACACTCAGCCTCAGAGCTACCTTTAATCTTCCCAATGACTTAGTAAATGCAGGATGTGCTAGCCAAAATAAACTTAGTTTCAAGAAGAAAATAACTCATACCCCATTGCAAGGTAATTTCTAGGAGCACCACCAACGTCAACGTTTAAATCACCCACTTTGAAAGCACAACTGTCGAACATGTACATGTGCTGTGTCTCCAAAAACTGTCTGAAAATTTCAGCTTTTAAAAAGTAAAAAATAGCATCTCACAGGTGCTTTATCTTTGTTTCCTATTTGTATTCTACTCAAATTAAGAAGTTTTTAGTGTTTCTGTCTCACTCGGCCCTCCACATAAACATTCTGATAAAATATCTGAAGAGCTCCCCCTTGGGTTTAAAAAAAATTCTTTTTCACAATAAGTAATTATCCCCCACTCTCTTGGGGAAGAATTCCCAGACACGCGTTTCTGTGGAAGTGGAGGTGAGCTTGATCTAACAGAGCAGCCATGAGCCAGATGCCCTCAGGCCGGCAGCAACTCCTCGGAGCAGCGCACAGTGCCCGTCTGCAGGCCGAGAGGCCCTGCCCCCTGGGCCTCTGTTGTACAAACTGGAAGGTGCCTTCACAAGGCCCCAGCAAGGCGCTGTCACTGACCACACAAGACAGCCTGTCCCTGCAAACCCAGGGCCTTTCTGTGCACACTCGCTAGGGATCCAGGAAGGCCAAACTCCAGGGGCGCAGATTTCAATTTCCCACAGCCCTTGGTGGAGGTGACTGCACGTCACACAGACACACAGCCCCGACATTCACCAGCTCTAGATGTGAATCAGGAGGGATGAGCAGACGGCGACAGCAGCGCAGTCTGAGGAGAAGGGGACTCACATCCCAGCTTGGCCTCTGGCCTAGTCTTCCACAAAACACTAATGCAACATCAGTCCTCACAGGCTGTGAGGCACGCGGCTATGTGACACTAGGTCCTGGGTTGTCCTCGTGGGTTTCAACCCTACAATCGCATGGCCGTGGCCCGGAAGAGTGTGCACAAAGGTCAATTCCAAGGTCACCAGTAAGGGTTGGTCTACTTTCTACAACTGCCATGTTCTCTCCCTGCTAATCTGCAACCCTTCCTAGTCAGATTTCCACCACTCATTCGGAAACCTTTCAGGTGATTTCTAAAAGGTGGAAAGGGGGAGAAAAGTGGGGCAGGAGCCACACTGATACCCCATAAAGCCATGCAGGGTGGAACTCTGCATCCCAAGGAGCTGAGGGAAGATGTGCCATTCGCACCCTGATGCGCAGGAAGGGGAGGAAGAAGACAAGCCAAGACGGGTGCTCAGGGAGATGGCGAAGCCAGGCTCAGACCCGCTGGAGTTCTCCTTCCCCTCGGGCTGGACGTCACTGGGGCTGCAGGCTCTGGGAGCCCTCCTTGCCCTTACCGTCCTCTGCCGCGCCGCCCTCAGAGCCTGGGACCGAGGACTTGTACCCGCGGAGCGTGTGGGCATTCAGCATCTCCAGCAGCAGGTCGTACACGGGGACCACGTTCTTGCACTTCATGCTGAGCAGATGCTCCATGCCTTTGTTACTACAGGGGTGAGAAGAGACGCTTTCCCTGAGGTGGCCGCAGGTGCTGAAGCTGTCTGCAGTTCTCCAGGACAGGCCGTCTGCCCCACCCTCCTCTCTGCTTCCCCAGCACATGCTCCAGGCTTCGGTGTCCTTTATACCCCAGGGCGAGGCCCATGTCCTCTGACTGCAGGGTCCCACTACCCCCTCAATGGCGCGGCACAAAGCACAACCTACTCTCTCATTATTTGTGGAAGTTGGTTTCGAAAAAGCTACTGAACCAGAACATGCTGAATCACTGCCTCTAGTGGAAATGCATAGTCCAGTTCCTATAAGGCGTGTTAACATTTTGATCAACCAATCAATGCACAGCCCTGTGTTTCTGTACAAAAATCATCTCATTGAATATATATTGTAGACTCATTAACAATGAACTCATGGCCAACAGTGCTGTAAGTTATGCCTGGAACTCAGACCTGTGAACAGCCCACCTCAGCTGTCTTGCACACAGGGACCCTAGAGAGCATCCAGGATGGCTCTAGGGAGCATTCTGAACGGTGAATCACCAACAAAAAATGCTTGCACCAAGGCTGCAGTGAAAGGGCACGGAGAGCCAAAACAGGATGGCGAATGGCCTCTGGCTTGGCTTTGACTGGGAACATGCACAGGGTCACTCAGGATTTCTGCCTCTCCAGGCATGACCTCAAAAGTGCCATGGGCACTGGTTGTGGAGTTACAAATAAATTTTATCAAGCTCACAAGTATGGACTCAACAAGTACTAAGGACCAACTGTTCTGCAGAGCGCTGTGGGCTGCGTGGTCATCAAATAGCAAATGGGGACAGAGGTCTCTACGATTCTCTCCCCTGTGTTAAAATTCTCCACATGCATACCGCCCCCCAACCCCTGGACCTGGCACCCCATGCACCTCCCTGCTGGGCAATGCCACCATGCCGACAGCCGCCCCCACTCGTGTCTCCTGACTGGGGTATGCTCCATCCACAACCTTGCCTTCTTAAGCCTACTAGGAATTCTCAGGTCTTATCCTTGCCCATCTAATGCCATCAGAGGAAACAACAAAGTGGAGGAAAGTCTTCCTGTTCTTCCCCAAGTAACCATCCCAGGCCGGGGATTTAGCTGAAGTGGTTCCACGCCACCTTGCAAGCACAGGGCCCTGAGTTCAATCCGACACTGGAGGAAAAAAATCAGCAGCCCAAGGGTGGCAGACTTAGGAGAGCCGAACTCAGCCATTCATGAAAACAAAGCATGACTTGAGCCCCAGGTGGCTGGTTGGGGGGAGCAGTTTGTTTTAGAGAACAAACTGCCCCTTTGGGGACTCTATCAACAAGCTCTGACTCCTAGCAAAAATCAAGGTGGGCATGGTACCATGTGAGCTAAATCCCCGGCCCTGAGTCCTAGCAGAAATCAGATGGGCCACCCCAGGACACAGTGAAAATCCTACAAATCCCAAGTGACGTTCGTCCAGGTCCACTCTGTGCCAGTCTTTGGTTACAGGTGTGCAAGCTGACGGCACTCCCATCTTTTTTGGGAGTTGATCTCTCCATCAAGGTGACCACTCTCTTTTTCCCTCAAACTTGCAGACACATTTCCCCAGGCCCCGCGGAAACAGGTCGGTACCTGATGTGCCTCACGTGAGACAGGAGCATCAGGAGGTTGGCCAGGCGCATGCACTGCTGCTGGGAGGAGACACCGCTCTTGCCGATCACCCAGACCAGTGCATCCGTCACGGCGTTCAGCAGGCGAGTCAGCTTCCGGCTGCTCTCCACCTCCTGGGTCGCTGTGGCCAGAGGGTGCATACCTGGACATGAACAGAGCCGCGAGTCATTGCTGTGGGAAAGGGATACTGAGGCAGTGTGTGTGGCAGTGAAGCATGCCCACCTTCTCCAGGAGGGAGGCCGTGCTCATCTCGGTTGTTCAGACGTGGGCACCTGGGGGCAATCCTAAGGGCCTCTCCTCAGCCCCGGTCCTGCCACTGAGCTGCAAGGAAGCTTGGTGCACAGGGCAGAGACATGGCTGCTCGACACCCCACATGTGCTGCGCCGAAGGAACCGCCACATCTGGGTCCCTCGGGCCAGCCGTGGGGTCTCTTGTCAGCAAGTGGTGCAGAGTCCAAAAGCGAGAGGCATTTCATCTGTAGCCCGTGGGGAATTTTTCATCATTTGTCCTTGTCCTTTCCAAGTCCCATCCCATTCCCGCCAACCATGTCTGCGGTGGCCCCTCCTGAATTTATGCACCGTGTATAGTGCCCAGCACCACGGTTCCCTTCTCTTTCACTCTGCACCGCTGCTCCCAGAGTGGCCCTTACCGCTGCGTGCAGCAGACAGCGGCATGATTAACTTTATAGGAAATGTCCACAGATTTTCAAAATTATTCTAACCACATTTTCAATAGCAGTGCCCAAGAACTGCATTTGCTCCTTGGCACAGTTTTTTACTTTAGCCATTCGGTGAGGTCTGATGGTTGGGTGTATGCTTCATCTGCACTTCTTTAACAGATAACAATCTGAGGATCATTTCATGGAGTTGTCTCCATCAGTCATCTTTGTACGGACACTTTAAAGCACCTATTCAAATGTTTGCCCATATTTCCCTAAATCGGTTATTTTTTTCTCATTGTGGGTTATTTGTTTTCAGTTTCAGAAATTGAACCCAAGGCCTTTGTACTGAGATACATCACAGTCCTTTGTTTTATTTTGAGACAAGGTTTCACTTAGTTTCCTAGGTTAGACTCCAATTTGGGATTCTTCTGCCTCGGCGTCCCAAAGTACTGGGATTACTGGTATGTGCCATTGTGCCCTGCTCATTCTACACTCAGATACAAATCCTGGGCTAAAATATATGCTCTGTAAATATTTTATTCTGGTCTGTGTCTTCCTTTTTCATTGTAATATGAGGAGCTTTCAAAAAATGTTTTATTTTGAAACACATTTTATGAATTCTTAAATTTGTATTGTTTGCTGTCTGATTAATCTTTGCCACGTCCCAGAGATCAGTAAGATTTTCTTAGATTTTTTTTTCTTGTTGTTTTTAAGTTAAAGCCTCTACATATAGGTCTATGACCTATTTAAATTAATTTCTGTAGTAGGAATAAGTTTAGGTAAAAAATTTAGCTCTTATCATACACCTGCCTAATACTTAAAGATCACTTATTGAAAACATCCTTTTCTATTACCTGGAGACCTTTTGTGAAAATTAAATCTAGGCAGATTGGTTTTGTTGCCCTATTTGTTGGTCTTGACAATAATACCATATTATTTTGATTACTGTGGCTTTATAACAAATCTTGAAGTCAAGTAGTGCAAGTCCTCCCAATTCTGGTGTTATAGACACTACTATACCCAGGTCTATTTCTTTCATACTTGAGTATTAAGGGTTTTAAAATTATTCTTTTGGTTGTGTTTTGATAGTTTGATCTTTCAAGGAATCTGCCCATTTCATCAAAGTCTTCTAATGTTCATTAATATTTTTTTATTCTTCCTAGCACCTTTTATTTCTAGTACTAAGAACGTGTATCTTTCCTTTCAGTCAAGACTTGTTATATGCTAATCAATTATATTGATCTCACAGAACCAGCTTTTGAATTCCTTGATTTTCATCTGTTTTGCTCTTTTCTGCTGCAGTGATTTCCATTTTCCCCATCAGTTTTTCTTTTGCTTTAGATTTAATGTGCTCTATTTTTCCTTGTCTCCTTATTCTGGAAATAGGTGAGATCATAGATTTGAGTCTTTGCTCCTGTTCTAATGAGAGCATTGTGGGTGATATACATTTCCTTCAAACTACTGCATTAGCTACATTCCATAAAATTTACTTTCATCTTCAATCATTTCAAATTACTTTCTATTTTTATTTTTTATTTTTTCCCCATGATTCAGGGGGAAATGTTACTTTGTTTCTAAGATATTTAGAAAATTTTCAAAATATAATGTGCCCTTGGCTTATAAATTTGTTTTACAATTTTGGAGAATATAACTGCATTTGTGTTTGTGAGGGGAAGATGGCCATGGTCACATTTGTCACCTGATGCAGAGTTAGAGAACAAAGACAAAATTTTGCTGAACACTTTTGTTTACAAACCAGGTTGCAAATATTTTGTATTGTTCATATCTTTTTTTGTTTTTGTTTTTGTTTTTTGTTTTTTGAGACAGGTCTTGCTTTGTAGTTCAGGCTGGCCCTGAGTTCACTATGTAGCCCAGGCAAGCCTCGAACTCAGCAATCCTCCTGCCTCTGCCTCCCAAGTGCTGGGATTACAGGTGTGAGCCACCATGCCCTGTTGTTTGGGTTATTTTTAGGGCTCACTGCAGGTGTCAGCTGCACTGCCACTGCCTGAACCAGCAGTGGGAGATGCATGCCTGTCCCA
Source organism: Thryonomys swinderianus (assembly GCA_004025085.1). Classification (NCBI taxonomy): domain Eukaryota; kingdom Metazoa; phylum Chordata; class Mammalia; order Rodentia; family Thryonomyidae; genus Thryonomys; species Thryonomys swinderianus. Next base: position 28,182 of record PVIC010000556.1, on the reverse strand, counting down.
CGCCGCCCACCGGGATAGCTGTACAAGTGCGAGCAGTGGTCAGAGCCAGCCAGGAGCAAGACATGTGAGTGGTGGCCTCTCTGTGAAGGTGGTGAGGGAGTCCCAGGTAACCCTGCACCCCAGCAAGAGCCGTTACCTCAGGGTATATCTACAGGGTTTCTAGAAGACAGGCATTTGAATGGGGGCTGTCCTTAGCCATTGTGGGTGACACCACCCAATTTGAGAGAGGCTGGAAAAGCAAAAGTTAGATGAACCTCTTCCCCTCTCTCCCACCCCGCCTCCTAGGCCAGGATATCAGAGTCCCGAGTCCCTCAGGCTTTGAACTCTGGGATCTGTCCCAGGGCCTCAGCTCCTCTGACCTGGGACTGAGAGTCACACCACTCACTCCTTGGCCTCAGGCCTTGGAGCTTAGGCAGAGCCAGGCTGCCAGTTTGAGTCTCCAGCCTCCAAGTTTGGCCTATTACAGGACTTCTTAGCCTCCATGTCAGCTGGAGCCAGTTTTCATAGTAAACCTCCTCTCATATCTGTATCCGTGTCTCTCTCTCCATCCACCTTACTGCAGGAATCTAAGGCGCCCTCCTGACACTGCCACCTAGAAAACAACTCCAGGCTGAGAATGAAAGTCAGTCTCACTTCGTTTCTGTGCCTTCTCCCCAGGACCACTCAAAGTCTCTGCTTTTGTTGATAGTTTAGGAGCTAAAAATAATCCATGAGATTATTGTGAATTCTCAGAATCCTGCATAGAAAAGACCTACCTCTTCTGAGAGTGGAGATTTTTTTTAAAAACAGAAACAGAATCTCATTTTCTTCACAGCAATGTTGTATCAAATAAATGCATGTGGACAATCGTTTTAACTACCAAGCAAGCCAAGAACTTTGCTTCAAAGATGTTTAAAATTTGGATTTAGAATAAACAAATTCTAGTCAAAGTGTGATTACATGATGTGTACTTCTGTACTTCTGTCATCATAGCAGCCTCCCTGCGCTTAGGGAGTCTCAGTAGCCCCTGCTTCTCACTTTCCCTAAGCTCCCTGCGCTGCAAGGGTCACAGGCGCAGCTGATTGGTTGACTTGGAGGAGCCTCAGCCCACAGAAGCCTCTTTAAAGCTCAATGGTTCCAGTGCCTGCCTGGCAAGCACAAGGTCCCACGCTTGGTCCCCGGAAACCACATACAGTATACAGGGCATGGTGACTCACGCCCATCAGCAATCAGTACCACATAGCACAGTGGTGGGCGTGGTGACTCACACCTATAATCCCAGCACTCCAGAGGCAGTAGCAGGAGGATTGGTGAGTTCGAGGTTTGCCTGGGCTCCACAATGAGTTCAGAGCCAGTCTGAACTACAAAATGAGACCCTGTCTAAAAAAAAAAAAAAAAAAAAAAAAAAAAATAGAATAAAGCGCTTAACAACAGGCAGCCTTCTTTCCAAGGAGCATTGTGCACACAGGAAAGACTTCGGAGCAATGCTAAAGGAGGAGAAGCCCGACCATCTGGAAGCTGACGGCCCTCCACTGTTTTCAGGCAGATCTCGCTTTGACAGAGACAGAAAGAGCAGTGCACATGGGTGCTAGCCATCCTGAGGCAGGCTTAGAAAAGCAGGACTTGCAAATGTCCTGGCTGAACATTTCCTATATGCACATCAACTTGAGGATGTAAGCTGGGCCTCTTATTATTTTGTAAGAGCCACTCAAAGTGTGTCCTGTCCCCTGTCCTCACAGAGATTGGAGACTGAGTGTAACATTTAGAAACTCTTAGCAATTGAGAGCAATTTAAAACCAGCTGAATATAATAGCTGTAATACAATAATATGATAAATGGGGCCGGTATTTAGCACTTCTTTTTGCAGTAATTTATTTTTATTATACTTTATAAAAGTAGCTATCATGGGTAGGGCATGGTGGCATGTGCCTGATTCCCAGCACTTGGGAGACTGAGGCAAAAGGATCACTAAATTCAAGGCTATCCCAGACTACAAGCGAGTTCAAGGTCAATTTGAGCTACAAATCTAGACCTTGACTCAAAGACGAACAAAAATCAAAGCAGCCATTTTGAGCTGCAGGTAAGCCCCGGAGCTTGCTAATTAAGCACAGGCCCTTCAGCACCACAGGGTCTGGGGAAGAAAAAGGGGTTGTTTGTAGCACACAGGAAATTTTTTTAAAAAAAGCTTCTCTACTGACTTATTTGGTATTATTCCTTAAATATTTTGAGACAATACTGCTCCGTATCCTTTCCTTTCACTAAAACTAGTGCCAACTCCATGTCTGGAGTCTTCGGGGCGCCTGCAGGCAATGGCAGCTGGAACGGGGAGCTGAAGGCTGCCAGCGGCTGCTGTGGTTGCAGAGCAGGCACAGCAGAGGCTCCTCCTTCGAGGTGCTGTGCGCAGAAGAGTGCTAGAGAAAGGTCACCCCACTTCCTCGCAGAGGGCTGACTTGACAGGGAGCGGCTCAGGCAAGAGTCCTTCAGAAACATCAGGGCTGGAAAGAGGCCTTCAGGCGGTGTCGGAGAAGGGACGAGACTTGGGGAGCCGCCTGGGACATAATGTTTTTTTTACTATGTAAATAATACCTGGTCTTTGTGAATGTTTAAAAGAAACCAAACAAGGAAGAACTTCAGACCACCCGGAATACCCTTCTCAAGACAAGCACCATAACGTCAGTTAGCATAGCTAGTGCCCCCCCCCCATTTCTCTCCCTTCCCCTCAGCCTCCCACTATCTGTGGGGTCCTGGTGCCACCATCCATGGATGATCCAGTGCCTTCACTAAAGCCGCGATGCACAGCACTTGTATGTCTGCTGTGTATCCTCTCATACACTTTGAATCACTTCTAGATTATGTACCATGCTTAATACAATGTGAATGCTGTACATATAGTAGCTATCTTACATTATTTAAGGAATAATGACCAAAAAAGTTTATATATATTGAGCACAGATGGCAGTTTTTTCCTGAATATTTTTGATCCAGAAGAAAATCAGAATTGGTACAATCTGTGAGTGTGGGGGCCTCGGATCAGAGCTGATTGCAAAGGAGGCAGCTGACCATGATGCTTCCCTGAGCAAAGTAACCCTATGCTTCTCTAATGTGACTTCCCAAAGTAACCCTGGTAACTTACTGTGTGACACAAAGCTGACTACGACACATGTGCCCTGTGTACACAAATAGTAAAGCACGTTACATTCCACATGCGGGTGTTTTGCCGAGACTGTTTGGTTGGGCCTGGGCCTTGACCCTCCCACCCAACACAGAGCAGCCGATCTTCAGAGGCGGATGGCAGACATCACACCTTCTACCATCCTCCTGCAGGTGTTGAAAATAATACCTCAGCTAGGTACTGTGGGCTAGTTCAGTGCTCACCCAAGGCCCTGGGTTGAGCCCTGGCACTGCACAAAAACTGCAAAACCATACCTTGCCTATAATTTACACATAAATAGGGTTTTTTCTCTTTCTTTCTCTCTTTCTTTCTTTCTTTTTCCCTCTTTCTTTCTTTCAATAGGGTCTCACTTTGTAGCTCAGGTTGCCCCTGAGCTCACTGGCCAGCTCCTTCTCCTCCCCTCCCCCTCCCTCAGTCTCTCCCCACTTCCTCCCTCCCTTTTCTCCCTCCCCCAGACTCTTCTCATTTCCTCTCACAGACTCTTGCACGTTGGCACTAGTTTTAGTGAAAGTAAGGGATAATACTGAGCAGTATGGTTCCAGACATGGCTTCCTGCCACCCCTCCGCACCCCACCCTCTGCTCTCCTGCAGCTCCCTGTGTGGACCACAGCACTAAATGGGATTTTTTATGATTTACTTTCTCCCTCTCTCTCCACTCACTGTATAGCCTACTGTATAGCCTATAGTGGAGGGTCAGACTGTATCTTCAGTGTCCTCGCTGAATGAATGCGTAAATCAGACCCCCAAACGTTAAACAAAGATGCACATCAACCACATAAAATGACCACCGAAAGCCTTGGAAAAGGTTGAAGGACAACACTTAAAGTCCTTTTTTTTTTTTTTTTTTTTTAAGGGAACCACTTTTTAAATTGGCTGCAATTCTGCCAATTGTTACCAAAAATTAGCTAGTTTATATCCCTATAAATGAAAACTGGGAAGTCAGAAAGGAAGCCATCCTCTCCTTTTAAAATAAAACAGGAGTGCAGAGTCAGGCCTCACATGTGGCCAGCTCAGGGACAGACAGACGGACAGACACACACACACACACACACACAGACTCCACCAACCAGCAATGACTCACTGGAGTTGAGCAGGATCATGGCCTTGACGCACAGATATTCCTTGTGCTGGAGCTTCAGCTCACGAAACCTTGAAGTTGTTGCCAGGAGCATGTCAAAGATTTCCAGAATTCCTTCTACGCACTTGCCCTCATCCCTACAAAAGTTCATTTAGAAATTTAAGGAACACAGCTTCAGGGAACCATCAAAAGCAACAAGGAGCATTTTTTTTCAATCTCAAATTTCACCTTGTCTAGCCTTTGACTATGATGAGGGGTTAATAAGGCCACAGCTAACAGCAGAAGCTACAAGAGTCATCTTCATGTACAGATGTGCTGGGGTGCAGCTCAGCGGCAGAGCCTGCCTCACACATTTAATCCCCCCATTGTAAAAAATAAAGCTAAATAAAAATTAAACACTTCTTATCGATCCTTGATGTAGACATTCAGTATCCAGGCAAAAGTGTGTCTCCTCCTACAAAAGTGTTTTCCTCCTACATCCCCAACTCGAAGGAGTACTGATGCTGTTGATCTTTGCGAGCTAAACCATCTCAGTCCACCAGCCCTAGCTAGACACAAACCACGCTCCCTCGGGAGGACAGAGGAGGAAGACGGACCGTGACAGGAACAAACTCTCCGAGGAGAATAAACTTCCTGTCTAGGCTTCGTTCTCACTTCCTGCCGCTCATGTAGCAATTCAGAAACACTGAACTGTAACTCGAAATAAGTGGACATGACAAAGAGATCACATGTGAAGGTGAGGTTAGTCAGGAAAGGGAGGCAGAGGGACGTGGGAATTTTAGTTGATGAAGGTTTTGTTTGACATGGGCCCTTGCTACAGTGGCCAAGCTGGTCTTGAGCTTCGGGGATTGAGCAGTCAGTCCTCCAGCCTCAGCTTTCCACTCTGCTGGGACTACAGCCACATGCCTCCACCTCTGGCTTTAAGACTATTTTATTTTTAGGCAAATGTTTTAGACAAAACTTTAAACTATATAATCAAAATACTTTTGAGAACTCCTTATAGAAATGAATTGTAAGTAGAGCTTTGAAGTAAACTGTTTTACTTTATCTAAAAACCACCGCCCTTGTGTTTACTCTAGCCAGACACACATTAGTCCACCTCACTGCTCTCAGAAAACTTCTAGCGTCCATTAAAGTTATCAGAGATCCTTGACAAGACACTCGTGATTTTGCCACAAAATCTTCATTGCTTCCAGAGCCTGCAGGTCAGAGTGAAGGGCCCAGGCCATGTGGATTCTCTGGATCTCAGCTTTGGTGTCTCCAGCTGCCCCTGGAGGGGGTGTGAGCCCAGGGAAGAGTGCCGGAGGCCCGTGGGAGACCCAGCCCTCTCCATGTCCTGTGTCCCGTCTCTCCTGACCATGTCCTCTGCTCCGGGCTGCAGGAAGGACACCAGCCTGCACATGCAGGTGCATGCCCACACAGGCCCACACCAACCCACACCAGCAGGTGCACGGGAAACACCTGTTCGCAAATGCTCCTCACACTGCTCAATCAAATCTCCCCATTAGTGAGGGACAATTAATTTTTAGAAACTATAATTGCTGAACTTGAGAACATAGGAGAAAAGCTAATTTGAAATATTACTTAGGTACAAAAACAAAAACTCCACCAGCTCCTGTGCTGATGGTTGCACAGTTTGACTCTCAGCCCATGTGTGAGACTCAGTCACAGGTGGGCGGGGCACGCACACCACACATGCTCCTCCCAGGTGGGGCAGTAAAATGACCTGAAATCAGCTTTCCAGAGTTGCCGCCTGCCCTGAGACCAGTGCCATTTCCTCATTAAATACATACCCATTTTAAATGAAAGTTTCCATTTCAAAAATGGGGAGAGAGTTTACTGGGCCATCAGAAACCCTGATGAATACTGAATTCACAGTAATCATATATGTACTTCACAGAAAAGTGAACTTGTAAACCAGTGAGGTTTAGAAACTTTGAGAGACAAGTGCCCAAATGGCAACCAAAAACTCACTTCCATGTTGTAAAGTGCTAACACCACAACTAAACTTGAATGCTGAGGTTTTAGTTTGTTGTCTGATGCTGCTAGGGTGACTTGGCTTGCATGCCAACAAAGGGGGCTGTGTGTGCCCACCATGGCACACATGCCATAGGTTTGCCACCACTATCTAAACCTATCCAGAGACATGGGTCTGACTGCCTCCTTAGCAGCTATGACAACTGCTGCCTTCTAGGTGTTGCAAGGTCAGAATATTTTATTAACCTTATAGGCTGTGAAAAGCAAAGATGCTTTTAGAAAATAAATGATGGAAAAAATATGGAAGCACTCAAGTAGAGTACTTCCTAAGTGGCAATATAATAAAGTTCTTCTTTAGGAAGAGTTTGTAAAGAACAGAGGGAGGGGGCTGGGGATTTAGCTCAGGGGCACTGCACCTGCCTTGCAAACACAAAGGGCCTGAGTTCAATCCCCAGTTTAAAAAGAAAAAAAAAAAAAAAAAAACAAAGGGAGAAAGAACCTTAAAAATCCAAGGGAATTTACTTCATTTATAGCTATGGATTGAAACAGTTAGAAGCAAGAAATTAGGACAGAAGTAAAAGATTTGAAATACAGGGCCAGAGAATTTAGCTTAGTGGTTCCAGTGCCTGCCTCGCAAGCTCAAGGTCCTGAGTTCAATCCCAGTAACAACATACAATGCTGGGCATGGTGACTCACGCCTACCAGCAATCAATACCACATACCACAGTGCCAGTCGTGGTGGTTCATGCCTATAATCCCAGCACTCGGGAGGCAGAGACAGGAGGACTGCTGAGTTTAAGGCTTGCCTGGGCTACATAGTGAGCTCAGGGCCAGCCTGAACTACAAAGCGAGACCCTGTCCCCCCCAAAAAAAAGATTTGAAATACAGAAAATGTATGATTTCAGTGTTAAAATATTGCAACCATATGCCAATCATATGGAAATATACTTTCTGCACCCCACTTGTCTTATGGAAATACACTTTCTGCACCCCAGTTGTCTATAAATTAGTACAAACAAAAAATAAAATTATAATTACCTGTGGAATATCTCATTACTGAATAATTACTCTTTTACTAAAAAAAAAATTATCCTGTTTGGCAGAACAACAAAATGTGCAGTGAGTGGCCCCATTTGGGGTACACTATGTTATGCCCACATATGTGTCTGCTGTGTATGGCAGGTGGACAATGAGGGGATCATTTGTACCTCGGCGTAGGGAAAGGACCAGACTGAAGTGAAATTTCTTAGAGACAAAGAGTAAATTAAAATTGAGAAGTGAAAATTCCAATAGCTAGCTTGAAGAAAATCAAAGACAAGACTGCAATGTATGCGGAAACCACCATGGGGTTCAGACCCCGGGAATACCTCTTCTCATGTGCAGCAGCACTTAGCCGTGGACAGCTTCCTGATGCAGATACAGGGTGCGCAGGGGAGACTGTCTCCTGCGTGTCAGGTGAGTACTCTACTCTCCCCCCTCTATGAGACAGGGTCTCTGCTGCATCACGAGGCTGTCCAGGCTGGCCTTGAACTTCCTGTCCTCCTGCTTCAGTCCCCCAAGTAGCTGGGATTTCAGGCATGCATCACTGTCCAGCTGTTTAGGATTTTCTTTTCCAGTATTGAGGACTGAATGCAGGGCCACTGCACTGAGCTACATCCCTATCCCTTCATTTTATTTTTTATTTTGAAACAGAATCTCTCTAAGTCACTATGTTACCCAGATTGGGCTAGAACACATGATCTCCTATTTCACAGCTGCCCAGAGTTTCAGGATTACAGGTGTGTGCCACCACAACCAGTTTGATTTTTTTTCTCGCTTTGTAGTTGAGGCTGGCCCTGAGCTCACTGTGTAACCCAGGCAAGCCTGGAACTCAGCAACCCTCCTGCCTCTGCTTCCCGAGTGCTAGGATTACAGATGTGAGCCACCACGCCCAGCACTGTGGTATGTGGTACTGATTGCCAGTGGGCATAAGTCATCACACCTGGTACTGTTGTATGTGGTTTCCTGAAATGAACCAGGGACCTTGCACTTGCTGGGCAAGCACCAGAACCACTGAACTAAATCTCCAGTCCCAACCAATTAGAGTTTTTAAGTAAAAGTTTAGGTTCATGCAGTAAATCTTCATACCAATGTATGATTCTAGAAGAATTAGCTCATTCGAAATAAGCTGAAATAGGGATCAGAGATCTAGCTCAGCAGTTCTAGCTCCTGCCTCGCTAATACAAGGTCCTGAGTTCAATCCTCAGTTAAAAAAAAAAGAAAAGAAAAGAAAAAGCAGCTGAAATAATTATATTTCCTTCTCATCTTCAACAAGTTCAAGTTTTTGTTCTGCAGAAGCCTCAGTTAGAATAATGGACCCAGGCATAGTGGTGCATGCTTATAATTCCAGCACTTGGGAGGCTGACACAGGAGGATTGTCACAAATTTGGGCCTACGCTGTGCAGTAAATTCAAGGCCAGTCTGAACTCCATAGTACAACCCTGTTTACAAAAAAAAGAATGGGAAATAGAAGTTGTTGTCTCCCTTCCCACTGTCATGCTTAATTGATTCCATTGCTTATATAATCAAAATTCCTTGTAAAGGAATTCTGGTAGGGAAATCCAGCAAAAGTGTTACTTTTTAAAGTAGTGTGAAGGTTATGTATTTTATAAAAATTTATAATTGAACCCCTTATGGAATAGGCAGCTCCTCTAGAAACACACTTATGACACACAAAAGTATGTTTATCTATAAGAGATACATTAAGTAAATTATCTTAGATTTGAATCTCTAGGTTTCACAAAATTAATATTCTGGGCCGGGCATGGTGGCTCACGGCTGTAATCCCGGTACTTGGGAGGCAGAGACAGGAGGATTGCTGAGTTCGAGGCTTGCCTGGGCTACATAGTGAGCTCAGAGCTAGCCTGAACTACAAAGCAAGACCCTGTCTCAAAAAAAAAAAAAATTAATATTCTGGGCCTGGGATTTAGCTCAGTGGTTCAGCCTGGCAAGCACAGGGTCCCGAGTTTGATCCCTGATACACATCACATGCTGGGCATGGTGGCTCACACCTGTCATCCCAGCACTTGAGAGGCAGAGGCAGGAGGATTGCTGTGAGTTTGAGGTCAGCCTGGGTGACATAGTGAGCTCAAGGCCAGCCTGAACTACAAAGCTAGACCCTGTCTCAAAAAAACTAAAAAAAAAAAAATAAATCTGACAGTACTATTAAAATAGCAACAAAAAATAAATACCAGTAGGCACTCCAAAAGAAAAAAGCCCGCTGTTGTCAGGTGTGTGGTGCCCACCTGAAAGCCCAGCACTGAGGAGGTGGAGCAGGAGGATCACCAAGTTCAGTGCCAGCTTGGACTATATGCTGAGATCCTGCCTCAAAAGGAACCTAACAATCAAAACCAACCAAACCAAATGCCTACCAATGTAAATGCATTTATAAAACCTTCTGTATCAGTGAAATATTCTAAATTCATGTTACAAGCCATGACACTTTCAGATATAGAATAAAGTGAATCTATTAAAAACTTTTTTCTTTTGTTACCCAATAAGAAGAAATACTTTTATCCAGGGTTAGCATCCATTTATAGTAAAAACACATAACTTAAACATAGTAACTTAAACACAGGAATTAAACCCATTCAGGGGCTGGAGATTTAGCTCAGTGGTTCTGGCGCCTGCCTCGCAAGTGCAAGGTCCTGAGTTCAATCCCGGTAACCACATAGAATGCTGGGCGTGGTGACTCACGCCCACCAGCAATCAATACCACATACCACAGTGCCGGGCGTGGTGGCTCACGCCTATAATCCCAACACTCAGGAGAGACAGGAGGATTGCTGAGTTTGCAGTGGCTTGCCTGGGCTACATAGTGAGCTCAGGGCCAGCCTGAACTACAAAGTGAGATCCTGTCTCAAAAAAAGAAAAAAAAAAAAAACCCATTCAGAGGAAGGGAAGAGTTAGTTGAAAGAGAGAAATGAAAGTCATTAAAATAAGCAGCATTTGGCACTAACTTAGAAATTAAGACAAAAAGCAATTTAATCCTGGGCTGGAGATTTAGCTCAGTGGTTCCAGCGGCTGCCTTGCAGGCACAGGGTCCTGAGTTCAATCCCTGGTAACCACAGACAACAATGCTGGTCATGGTGACTCACACCCACCAGCAGTCAGTACCATATACCACAAATGCCGGGCGTGGTAGCTCACACCTGTAATCCCAGTACTCAGGAGGCAGAGGCAAGAGGATTGCTGAGTTCAAAACTTGCCTGGGCTACATAGTGAGCTCAGGGCCAGCCTGAACTATACACGAGACAGTCTCAAAAAAAAAAAAAAAAAAAAAAAAAAAAAAAAAAAAAAAAAAAAAAAAAAAAAAAAAACAGAAAGTAATTTAATCCTAATATCTGTAAACTCACTGCTCATCAAGAGACAGAAAATCTTTCTAGCACCAACTTCTAGAAAAATTAGATGTGTATATACGTAGTCATGTGTATACGAAAGAGAGTATGTGACTTTATTTAAATGTTCAAGTGGAACAGAATGAATGAATGAATGAGGACAATAGTCCAGCTGAATGTGTGACTTTGCAACATGGTACCCTGAGATGACAGCAGGAGGAATGGGCTTTTGAGTTGGGCAGAAACAGAACAGGGCTGTTTGCCTTTTGGCCTTGTCTTTCCACCCAGCTCTCTCTCCTGCTGTGAGGCAGTGCACCATCTTTAGCATGGGGGATGGTAGTCTCAACCACAATCCTATGTAGTGGGGAGGGTGAGGTGGTGAAGCAGGAGAATCACAAATTCAAGGCCAGCGTGGGTGAACCAGTGAGTTCCTGACTCAAGATTTTTTAAAAGTGGAGACACCACTCGGCAGCATGCACAAAGCCCTAGGTTCAAACTCCAGCATCGGGGGGAGAAAAGAGTGTAAACCTCACAGCCATTTTCCCAAGTCCAGCTCCACCACTTGCTATTCTGTTACTGTAGGTCAGATGCTTAGCCTTGCATTTCCTTGTCTGAAGAGGAGGGTTGACAGTAGCGCTTACCCCAAAATGGATGTTGTGAAGATTAAATGGGTCAACAAATGCAATTGCTTAGATGGTGCCTGGTACATACAACCAATAAGCTAGTCGCTCTGATTCTTACTGCGAGGTCTGAGCCCCACCCCGCCCTGGGCTTCAGAGCGTCCCTTCAAAGCGTCCACCTGGGCTTGCTCCTCCTCAAGCCACATCCCCGCTCCTGCTCCTCCTTGGTCTCCACCAAAACACCTCCATGACTCAGAACAGTGTTCTCTGTCAGTGTCATCATGACAACAGGCAGAATGGCGCAGGTACCTCGGGGCCTCACTCTTCATCTGCGTGCCGTGCGGAGGAGGCTCTTCTGAGGACCTAAATGGTAACAGGGTTACGATGCGAGAGTTGGGGCAGGCACTTTGGGCTTGCAGCACCCGGCATCCTCCTCTCTCTGTGCAGAGGTGACATTCAACACCAGTACTTTTCCAGTAACAGGGAAAGAGGAAATCACTGTGTGGAGATTTCCAAACCACTCAAATACACACAAGAATTTTCTATTTTTCTTGAAAAAAGTTTTGTTGTATATTCCAGTTTTCCTGCTAAAAATAGTTTGGCTAAGTCAGTTAAAAATTGGTTTCTTGGGGCCAGAGATTTAGCTCAGTGGTTACGGCTCCTGCCTCGCAAGCGCAATGTCCTGAGTTCGATCCCCAGTAACCACATACAATGCTGGGCGTGGAGACTCACGCCCACCAGCAATCAATACTACATACCACAGTGCCGGGCATGGTGGCTCACGCCTGTAATCCCAGTACTCAGAGGCAGAGGCAGGAGGATTGCTGAGTTCGAGGCTTGCCTGGGCTACATAGTGAGCTCAGGGCCAGCCTGAACTACAAAGTGAGACACTGTCTCAAAAAAAAAAAAATTGGTTTCTGCCAAGGATTTAGCTCAAGTGATACTGTGCCTACCTTGAAAGCACAAGGGCCTGAGTTTGATACCCAGTACCCGAAAAACAAAAAAATTGTTCCTTATCTGTGCTATTTTTAAAAGAAAACTAAATGCAACCAAGTTATTATTCTAGCACTATCATGTCTTGATTCCTATTGACTTCACTTGGTTTTAATAACTATCCTTCCAACATTATTTCCAAAAATGCTAGGAGTACATGCCTTAGAATGAATTAAAACACAGGAAAATAAATTTGGCATATTCTTAAGATTGTTATCACCCGTCCAGGTAGTTGGCAATATCCTGGGTCACTATGAGTAGAATAAAACAGCAGGATAGCTTAAGATTATAACTGAAGTTTACTTCATAATGCAGAAAAACCTAAGCCGATGGTGCACCCAGCGGCCACAGGCCCTGCAAGATGTGCTCCTTCTCTGGCCTATACAGCTGCTACACCACAGGTAGCAAGGACCCAGGATGCGGAGCCCTGGGGCTCCTCCCCCTTCTTCTCGGGCCCCTGACCCGGGGAAGGAGCTGAGGCCCTCTGGTCACCCTGTTGGGTGTGAGATTTTAACTGCTGCCTCTGACTTTGCTCCTGCTAAGGGCTCTACTCAAATACACCACCGAAGGGTAAGCAGTTTTCTTCTCACCTGTCCAGAACGAGGTCTGGAGCGAAGATGAGCTTGCCGGGGTGGTCGATCGAGCGCCACATCAGCCCCACCATTAGGACCTCCATCCAGCAGCTCTCCAGGAGCTGCACTTGCTCCAACAGGCCGAGCTCCACAAAGCCTGAGGGAAGCAAGAGGCCATGAGACACCCACCCTCCTCCTCCACAGCCTGCTGCTGTGAAGACAAAGGAAGAAGGGTTCAGACTTAAAATATACAACGTAAAATTTCCAGTCCTAGGCTCTGAGATGCAAACTTTATTTTGTATGTATAAAGAACTATTTCCTGGGCTCCCTGGCTCCCCCAGAAGATGCTAGAACAGAAGCCAGGACTGAGCCCTGGGAGCTGTAATGCCCTGATAATTCCAGTGCACTGCTGAAATGGTAACTTCAGCCCCAGTCAGAGGGGCAGCTGGTCTCATCCAATCTGTGACTGGGAGGTTGGCCAGGGGGAGGGGGAAGGGAGGCTGGGGGCATAGAGAACAACTCCACACCCTGCAAAAAGTGGAGCCTTCAACTAAATAGTTTCTTGAATTGCTTAAAAGCTTCCCACCCAGATGTAGGTCACTCTTCTGGACCACTAGCTCCAGTGATTCCAGCCTGAAGAGCAAATGTCCCAGCCAAAGCAGCTCCTGATAGCCCAATAGCAAGCACAGACACAGAAGTGGAATGAGTCAGGCAATCTCTCAGAAGGTAACATATTCTTCTTGGCCCAGTGTGGTAACCCATACCTGTAATCCCAGCTCTTGGGAGGTGGGGCAGGAGGATCGCTGTGAATTCGAGGCTTGCCTGGGCTACATAATTAAAGGTCAACCTGAACTACAAAGTGAGACCCTGACTCAAAAAATACAAAATAAACAGAGGAGCAATTTTAAATAAAGCAGCACACCCTGGAGATTCTTCCATAAGCCATGATGGAGTGGAAAGGCAGAGTAATATAAATATAGTAGCCAATGGTACAGCCTTGCCCTAAAACAGACTTGAATTTGAATGTCAGCTATACCTTCCTAGGTAGGTATATTTGTGTTTTGAGTATATTTGTGTTTTGCTTTGTAGTACTAGGGATTGAGCCCATGCTGGTAAGCTCTAGACCAGAGGAAAAATGAAAGAATCTTGCCTATCTGAGGATTTCCTACATGTAGAATCTCTTACTATATTCACTTTACCAATAAGGAAACTGTGGCATAGAGACCGCATATGATTCGAGTCTTTGAAAAATTATACTATGAATCTGCACAAAGGAGAATTTAATGGAGTAATGATTGTCAGGTGGACCAGTCCTTCCCAGAGCTGCAGGCTTGTGTCTGGTTCAAGTTCCTAATATGTACACATTCCCCTCTCGCAAAGTGTCAAAACTCTTCTACCTTTGTAATCAAAAAGACCAAAGCTAGATGACATTTTAATGAACAATGGCCATCAGTTGGGGGGTGCAGTGTTCACTATGCCTAAATTTTGTCAAACTTTCAAAATACCAGGTTTGAAAAGAGACTAAGGCAGCTTCAACCCTCCATTATGTTACATGACAGAGAAGCTACACAGCTTTCAGTGAGAATTAATTTCACTCCCACTCTCCAGGTGGATTCCTGCAAAAGTGATTGGAATCCATTTAATACAAAAACCAGAGGAAAGTGCCTCAGTGTTTTCTTCCCTGGGAAGCAGCAGAGAAATGGAAAGAATCCTGACAAAGGTGAAGATGCTACACAAAACAAAACAAAATTGGAAACAAGAAAAGCCACAGGAAGCTCAGAAGAACAAACATGGCTGCAGATGGCAGAAAGCAGTGCTGTGGCCCAGGCTCCACTAGCTTCTCACCAACCGGCCCTAGTCTCCCATTAACAGCGGGCGCCCCGCAGGCTGGCTGAGAGCCCCTGAGAGACCTCGAGCTTCTCAGACGCCTGTCAAGAGGAGGAGGAGAAGCCCAGGGGCGGGTATGCTGCCCTCCTGGGTTGGAGTTGTTGGTTCGCTCTTCCACAGAAACTTTAGTTGAAACATGGTCCTTTCTGCACAATGTGGTACTTTAGGTACAGGTATGCCTCAGTTTAAGTAGGGTAACAGTAAGATAAACTGAAAGTAAGTTAAAAATACATTAGTAAAAGATGCATATGACACCAGGCACAGTGGTAACACTTGTGGCCCCTGTACTGGAGAGGAGGAAGCAGAGGGTCACTTGAGCCCAGAAATTTGAGGCCAGTCTACCCACCAGACACTATTTTAAGAGAGATTTAACAAACGCCATAACCTAGTTTAACTTACCTTAGACATGTTCGGGACACTTAGCATACAGTTGGGTTTTATCTATCATACAGCCTGTTTTATAATGAAGTGCTGATTGATTAGCTCAGGGTATGTATGGAATACTTTATAGAAGGAGAAAACTGAAGTCTTTTATCTTAAGCTTATAAGCCAAGATGTCCAACTGTTAAATGCTGCGGGGATACAGCTCAGTGGCAAGGCTCCAGGTCCTGAGTTTGATCCCCTCATATGAAAAAAAAAAAAAAAAAATCCATGGAAGGCAAAAGCCCAAGGCCTACCGGGAATCTTCTTGGCCCAGCCGATCATGTGCACCAGCTCCTTGTCGGCCAGCTTGGTGAGGGACAGCATCATGGAGGCCTCGGTGAAGGGCGTGTTGGGCCGGCTCACCAGCACATGGGGCGGCTCAGCCTCCAGCAGGGTGAGCACCAGCTGCTCGGGGCTCAGTGCACTGGGCAGCAGCTCCCTGGCGCGGGGCGCGGGGCCGCTGTGCTTCTTGGCCTTGCCCAAGCAGTGCAGCTGCTCCCCGGGGCCTCGCTGTCTTCGCATGACTCGGTACCCACACCTTTCTCTCCGCGAGCCTGTGGGAGGAGCAGACAGGGGCGGTCAGTTCCCTGACCAGCTCCAGAGCCTGAGGGGCCGGGACAAGACAGAGCAAGGCTGCGCCCCGGAGTCTCAGGCAGGAGTGCACCCCAGCGCAGGTCTGGTTATAACAGCTGCCACAAGATGGCAACATGAATAAAGCAACATTTTAAGAATCTTAAGGAGAACAAAACTTATGTATGTGGGGGGGCGGACAGGGCAGGGAAAAGGGGAAAAAAATGAGAATCAAGATGTGTCATATACTGGTGCAAATTCTCAATGTTAAATGTGATCATAATTTGTGTATAAAATAAAACCAATTTAAAAATTTCAGAGGGTCTCCCCTTCAAAGTCATGTATGCACTTGAAAACCATTTCTCTTAAAAACTGCTAACATCCTTCAGTTTCTAAAGTATGGAATTATCTTCAGGTAGAAGATAGGGAAAAGTTAGGACTCCAACACTGACATTTACAGATAGTTATCAAATAATATAATATAGTCTTAAAATGCTTACATGACTAGTACACACACATATACATATTCTTCTTATATAGAATACCCATGTATAGTTAAATATACATCGAATAAATTAATCCAAAACTCTGGAAAATATAAAAGAGAATTCTAGCACAAATTCTTTTAGTCTTTTTAGTATATTTTCCATATTTTATACTTTGAGTTCTTATACTTTTTCATATTTTATAAACATAACACAACATATAGTATTTCATAATGTGCTTCTCCTATTAAAAATGCCACTATAGGGCCAGAGGGTTAGCTCAGTGGTTCCGGCGCCTGCCTTGCAAGCGCAAGGACCTGAGTTCAATCCCCAGTAACCACATATAATGCTGGGCGTGGTGGCTCACGCCTGTAATCCCAGCACTCGGGAGGCAGAGACGGGAGGATTGCTGAGTTCGCGGCGGCTTGCCTGGGCACCATAGTGAGCTCAGGGCCAGCCTGAACTACAAAGCGAGACCCTGTCTCCAAAAAGAAAAAAAAAAAATGCCACTACAGAGCTGGAGATTTAGCTCAGTGGTTCCAGCGCCTGCCTCACAAGCACAGGGTCCTGAGTTTGATCCCAATAACCACATACAGTGCTGGGCGTGGTGACTCACACCCACCAGCAATCAAATACCACATACCACAGTGCCAGGCGTGGTGGCTCATGCTTGTCATCCCAGCACTCAGGAGGCAGAGACAGGAGGATTGCTGAGTTCCAGGCTTGCCTGGGCTACATAGTGAGCTCAGGGCCAGCCCGAACTACAAAGTGAGACACTGTCTCAAAAAAAAAAAAAATGCCACTATAACAATTTAAAAATTGATAGCATTCTATTAGTAGAACATCATCTACTTAGACTCTTCCATTGATTTAAATCTGTAATTTACTAGTTTAAATATTACAATGAAAATAGATCTTTATACATATAACCAATAACTTCCTCATAATAAATTCAAAGATCAAATTATTGAAACCAAGACACATAGACATTTAAATTTTTAATAAATATTGACAGATTACCCATCCAAAGTTATTTAAAAATTCACCCATGTATATTAAAAATCAAATTCAGTCTAATTTCCATCTCTGTCCCTCCTTCCCTGAGAGACAGAAGCCAAGACCTCACACCCTGGGCAAGTGTCCACCACCGCACTGCACCTGGCCCTAAAAACCACACTTAACCTTTGCTAATCTTAGGAGTGAAGACTTACCTTTATATTTTTAGAATTACTAGTAACATTAACCAATATTTGCCTTGGTATTTCTTTATACATTGCCTATTTGCTTATATTGCCATCCACTTCCTGTCTTAAAACTTATAAAGATTCTTTATCCAGTCATAACATAATTCTGTGATATAATACTTGTTTTGTTATCTGGCTTTTGACTTTCCTCATGATATTTTTGTCATAAGAAACTTACATAGTCAAATCTGTCTTTTTCATGTCAGGATTATGCAAATATTACTCGTCATCTTCAACACTCTGTAGATCAAGTCTATTTAGAATGTTATGCATATCTGTACTATGTGTTGATATTTTGTGCTGTGTTCTCCAATGTACAATTTCTCCAAATCTAGTTACTGAATAAGTTTTTCTCGTTGACTTAAAATGCCTTAATAACCATACATAAAAGTATCTTCAGATTTTATGCATTTTTACAGATCTATTTTTCTGTTCAATCCTACTACAAAAATGCTTTTGCTACTGTAAAGCAGAACATAATGAGACAGTCTTTCAGATGATGAAGGAAAAGAAATCCTGAATTCTGTGATATATTCTATTATCCAAGTGGGAGAATTAAGGACATTTTCCATTAAAGAAAGGTTGAGAAGACGTTTCATTTACAGCCACAGTGTGTCCTTTGGGATAGAGAAAAATGAGCCCCAGACACTGGTGGTCAAGAAACAAGAAAAAAATTGGTAAATAGACAATCAAGTTTAAAAACTGAAAGAACAAAATGATAATAATAGATTTGGAGATTGAAAAAAAAAAGTAGAACAAAAATGCCAGAAAAATCATATGTAACATGAGACTGGAATGATTTCGGTTAGAACTTTCTAAGTTGCTTTATTTGGTCAGAAAGAGGCTTACACTTTCAAATTATTCAAGAATGCCCATTAAAAATAGGAATGTCACTAAAGGAATTAAAATAGAATGCATGCCTTCTAAACAAGAGTAAAGGCAACAGAAACATGTGCAACTGATCAGCTCCTTCAAGGAAAGAAATACAAATATGTGGTAACTTCATACATCCATCTGTCCATCCATCCATTCAGAGACAGGATCTTGCCCTACAGACCAGGCTGGTCTTGAATTTACTATGGAGCCCTGGCAGGCCTTGAACTTGCAACCCTCCTGCCTTACCCTCTTCAGTGCTGAGGTTGCAGGAATGTGCCAGTATGACAGGCTACGATAAAATGTATTAAAGCACAAGATGATAGAAAACGAACATAAGTGATAATAAAAGACAAAATTAATTTAACACAAACTCAATATGAAACACACCTTTGTTTTCATTTTGAGACAGAGTATTACTGTGCTGTCCAAGCAGTTTTTGAAATTGTAGGTACAAGTTACCCACCCTGTCTTAGCCTCCCAAGGAGCTCTAACTAAAGGCATGCCCCTGGCAGCAAGTCACATATATTTCTTCTACACATGAATGAGTTATGAGATATACCTCATAGGGGAAAAGTGAAAAAAGGATAGAAAAATGTATAATAGGCAAAAATTAATAAACTGAAATTAACTCTATTAATATTATACTTCAAAATGAAAATCATAACCAGAAATAAGGAAACATTATAGTATAAAAGCTAATTCTAAATTTGTATACATCAAAACAACAAAACTCAGTCTCCAAGCACAATGCACACACAAAAAAAGAAAATGAGACCTGAGTTCAATTCCCACCCTGCTCTCCAAAAGAGAAAAGAAATGAGAATTGATAAGTATGCTGCTATAACAGGATGTTTTAATATATTGCTTTCAGGAACTGAGGGAATAAATGGAGAAAAAGCTTGATCTACAAACACTATAAATATTTGTAAAAATTATCACATACAGCCAGAGATTTAGCTCAGTGTTTCCAGTGCCTGCCTAGCAAGCACAAGGTCCCTAGTTTGATCCCAAAAACTACATACAGCAAAACTGGGCATGGTGGCTCAAACCTGTAGGTAGCAGTGTGGGGGGTGGGCAGAAGCAGGAGGATTGCTGAGTTCAAGGCTTGCCTGGGCTACATAGTGAGCTCAGGGCCAGGGTGAACTACAAAGCAAGACCCTGTCTCAGAAAAAAATAAAATTACCACATATCAGGTAATGAATAAAGAACTTAAATAAAAATGATGTACAAGCAGCGCATGGTGGAGCATACCTATAATCTTAGCATTTGGGAGGCTGAGGCAGGAAAATCACTGCACATTCAAGGCCGGGATATAGCATCATACAGCAGTGAGTTCAAGGCCAACCTTCACTACAAAGGAGATCCTATCTCAAGAAAGTAAAAATAAAAATTTTTAAAAACCTAGCCCTACAGATGTAGTCTTTTTCTGTGATGACAATAATAAACAATATAAATATTCCTTCTATACCATTGTAAATTTAAGCATAAAACATTCTAAATAATCACTGATTAAAGATTAAAATGTAAAATGAAAGTTAAAAAATATCATTAGTTAAAATATCATCAGCACGGGTATTTTATATGAATTGCCCCCCCAAAAAAACTTCCAAAAGTAAAAACCCACACTATACCTCATGTTTATACTCTTTCCATTATTTATTTGCTAAATCAACTCCCTATCTTTTTATAAAGAAATATTAGCTGGAAGGTATAAGAACATTTAAATTTTTTTCTACTTTATTTCATCAGTACACATTTGTAACTCATGCAGTTTACAATCACTTTGGGGAGAGTTACATGTATGTATTACACTTTATTTTTTTCTCTTCCCCCCTTCTCTCCTACCCTTCCTCTCCAGTTTTCCAATCATCTTTTTATACCTGTTGATATTGTTTGTTTTAGCATATGTTATGATGTATAACGTTTATACTGATTGTATTTATTAGGTTCATGTACATGGCATGTCTTTATTCCTCTCATTTCCCCTTCCTTCCCCTCCTGAAAATTTAAATTACTAACTCCTAAGAAATTTTACCAGAGTTTCCTTTTAACCTTGGCTAGTGATAGCACAAGGACAGGATCTGTCTATTCAGGGGTACTTTAAACAAATAAGTTAATAAAGGAATTACAAGCTTAACGGTGTTGGCAAACCTATGCCAGGTGTGCCGCACCACACTGTTTGTGCTCCAAAAGGTTCGCCATTTCAGGCTTAGACTACATTCACTTTATTAATAAGCAAAGTGTCATAGATGTTTACCATCAATTATACCCTCCGGTAAAATGGAACAAACTGTATAGTTTTAAAAAACCAGTTTTCTGATCACACATTTCTCTTTCTATAGCATGTAAGGATAAGGAGTTTAAAAACAGGTATCTTAGGCTGGGGATTTAGGTCAGTGGTGCCACTCACTGCCTGCCTTGCAAGCGCCAGGTTGTGAGTTCAGTCCCTGATACCACAAAGAAATAAAAAATAAAAAATACATACTCAAGGTGAATGATTTTTTTAATCCACATATTTAAATTTATTTGAACAACGTTTACTGACAATGCTCTCTGTGCCAGGCCTGGCAGTGAGGGAGTTCTGGACATGTTAGGCTCAAGAAACTGAAGCCTTTGTAACTTCTATTTTTCTACCAAGGACAGTCCTATGCTGTGGCTTTAATGCCACCATTCAGGGACCTGCGTCTGTGTGAGATTTTAACTGACACTCTACTGAACAGAGGTGATCCAACTAGCCACAGGCACACAGCTGCAGCCAGAAGACAGTGGCCGTGGCAGTGGTGCTCAATGCTAATGAGGGCAGCTAACGGTCCCTGGAAGCGTCTGCATACCAGGCACCGCACATCGCACAAATATCACCTGTCTCACGCCCACAGCTGCCCTGGAGGACAGGTGCTACTCCTGTCTCCCATGCAGAGGAGGAACCGGCCATCAAAGAGGCCAAATCTAGGAAGCTAGAAAAGGGCAAGATCTAAACCCAAACAGTAGGCTGAACCCAGAGCTCATGCTTTTAACCATTATTCTATCAAGGCCCCTTCCTTGAATTCTAAAGAGCAGGTAGATAGAGAAATGACTAAAAGATGCTGCGCTGCCACGGCAACAGAGACACAGACCAATCCTGGGGCTAGTCCAACTGTTTCCCTGGCTCTGCACATCTCAGAGGAGCTTCCTAAGTTCCTCCTACCATTTAAACCACCACGTCAGGACTTCAGCAGAACAGACAAGGTCAGAAATAGTGAAGCAAAAGTAACAGGAGAGACATGATTTTTGAATTAAGAGGGATGTAGAAGATGCAGGAGGACCCAGAATGTAGGCAAAATGCTTAGTGCTTCAAACCAAGTAGAAGGAAGAATGTGGAAGGTTTTAGGGAAGAGTAGACAGGAGAGTGCCAGGAAGAGACAGTTAAAGTCTAATCGTCTTTCTCTGTGGTTGGCGAAGTGCTAAAAATTCAACTGTGTGTAAATTAACTCACATCCTATCTTCTGTGATCTCCAAGAAAAATAGAATCCTTTTCCCCAAGAGGCACTACTCAGTGACTTTGGTGAAACACAAACCTTTTCTCTAGTTCCCTTTCCCTAGACAATCTTTATTCTCTTTTCTTGTGAAACTGTATTTTATCAGTCATAGCTTACGTGAGCTCTCCCATGAGCAAGAGAGAAAAAAGGAAACTAAGATGGAGAAAGTGACATTCTGCCTGTGTCTTTAATATGTCTTTGTCCTTATTTCTCATAAAAACCAATGGAAAGGCTGGGTGGGGTGGCTCACTCCTGTCATCCCAGCACTCAGGAGGCAGAGGCAGGAGGATTGCTGGGTTCGAGGCTTGCCTGGGCTACATAGTAAGCTCAGGGCAACCTGAACTACAAAGTGAGGCCCTGTCTCAAAAAAAAAAAAGGAAGCAGTATCTCCATTTCAAATCTAGGCAAACTAAGAGCTTAAGTACTTAAAGCACAGTCACACTTAGCAAAAAGTAAAGGACTAAAACTGAGATGCATCTAGAATATCCAACTGCCTCTCAAGGGCCACAGCTGTCCAAATAATAAATAGATATGAGTGTAAAAAATGCTCCCTTTAAGGCTGTACTTTCAGGGATGATGTACACCCTTGTTCATAGCAGCTCAGTTCGTGATAGCTCAGTCTTGGAAACAACCCAAATGCCCATCAGCTGGAGACTGGATAAAGAAGATGTGTTTTTATAAAATGGAGTATTATTCTGCCATAAAGAATGACAAGATCGATTCATTTATGTGCAAATGGAGACACCTGGAAGATATACTAATAAGTGAAATAAACAGATCACAGATAGGCAAATACCGGATCTTCTCTTTGATATGAAACCTGTACATGCAAATGAGCTCTAGAAAGTATGAGTTTTTATACAGTGGGAAATTTCCATAGGAAATTTGGTGTGGGAATGTAATGAGGGGAATAAATATGATTCAGAAAGAAAAGAATATGTATAAAGGGGGTGGGGAGGTGTGGGTGGGTAGGGATATGGGTTAAAAATGAGAATTAACTTGTGTCATATACTGGTTCAAATTCCTGAATGTTATATGTGATTGTGAGATGTATATAAATTGTGCCAATAAAGAATTAAATTTTTTAAATGCTCCCTTTCCTTCACACAAAACTGGATATCATTTTTGCAAAAACTTTTACATACACTCATCTTACTGTTTAACTAAAAAGTCCTTATTTATAAATTTTGGTCAAAGGGCCAACACTTCCTACTTAAACATCTCTGATAATTAGAGAAGTCCCATTTCTTCATCCATGATAGGTAATCACTGTATTTCCAGTTTTAGATTCTTTAAAACAGTCTGCATATTCCTAGAGCAATCTGAATTGTGAACCTTCCTAGGCTTATGATTTCCCTCTCAATCTCACCCATACCAAACTGAGTAGCTCTTAGTCCTTTACAATTTTATTCAAAACTTTCAACTAAGTTTTCATGGAAAAAACTACTTCCTACTCATATTTCATTTGTTTACAGAAATTAAAATTAAATTATGTAACAATTGCAATAATTAGAAAAAGGTTTGGTGCAAATCCCATTGGATTCTGTTAAAGATTTTACTGGACTGGTGAGGGCAGAAATATTCAAGTGTTTTAGAGAGTAACCAGTACACACTGGGATATGACATGGACATTGCCACTGTAACAAATACCTGAGACAATTACCTTATAAAAAAAAATTGAGGCTGGAGATTTAGCTCAGTGGTTCCGGCACCTGCCTAGCAAGTGCAAGGCTCCTGGTTCAATCCTCGATAACCACGTAAAACAATACTGGGCATGATGACTCACACCCACCAGCAATCAGTACCGCACACCATAGTACCAAGCATGGTGGCTCACGCCTATCATCCCGGCGCTCAGAAGGCAGAGGCGGGAGGTTTGCTTAAGTTTGAGGCTTGCCTGGGCTACATAGTGAGCCCAGGGCCACCCTGAATTACAAAGTGAGACCCTGTCTCAAGAAAAAAAAGTTTAGGTCAGAGATAGCTCAGTCATTTCAGTGCCTGCCTAGTTCAATCCCCAGTAACCACATACAATACTGGGCATGGTGACTCACACCCACCAGCAATCAGTACCAAATACCACAGTGCCAGGCATGGTGGCTCACGCCTGTAATCCCAGCACTCGGGAGGCAGAGGCAGGAGGATTGCTGAGTTTGAGGCTTGCCTGGGCTATATAGTGAGCTCAGGGCCCGTTTAAAATACAAAGGGAGCCCCTGTCTCAAAAAAAAAAAAAAGTTCATTTTGACTCAGAGTTTTCAAGATTGCATCCATGACCAGGAAGATCCACTCTTTTCAGGCTTCTGGGGGAGTACATATGTTGGGGACACACGGGGAGGAAGCCAGACTTCTCACCTCATGGCAGAGAAGTAAAAAAGAGAGAAGAAAACAGGGTTCTAAAATCCCCTCCTAAGGCACTCTCCTGCCCCAATAACCTAAAGACCTTCCGCTCAGTTCCACATCTTGAAGCTCCACCAACCTAGGCTCTGGCCTTTACCTCTTGACCTTTGGGGAACAGGCAGGATGTCCACAGAGAAAAGGAGAATGGGGTGACTAACAAAGCCAGAAAATGATCAAAGTAAAAGAGCTTTGGCTGGTCTTCTGAATTAGGTGACAATTCTAACCTATCATACATATGGAGAAAAATGACCAGAACCATGTCAAAAAAGCAGGGCTACTGGGCGGGAGATTTAGCTCAGTTGTTCTAGTGCAAGTGCCGCGCAAGTGCCTCGCAAGTACAAGGTCCTGAGTTCAATCCCCAGTAACTACATATAATGCTGGGTGTGGTGACTTATGCCCACCAGCAATCAATACCACATGCCACAGTGCCAGGCGTGGTGGCTCACGCCCGTAATCCCAGCACTCAGGAGGCAGAGACAGGATGATTGCTGAGTTTGAGGCTTGCCTGGGCTACATAGTGAGCTCAGGGCCAGCATGAACTACAAAGTGAGACCCTGTCTCAGAAAAAAAGCAGGGCTACTAAGTTATGGTGAGGAATAAAAAGGAAGGGTGCCTGCATTTTTTCCAAATAGTTACAAAGGGTGAAGTTCCAACTAACCAGACAAAATCCTGGCAGCAGAAGGAAAACACAGGCAGAGCTGATATGAGTCCATATAAATAAATAAACATGATGTACCTGACAGACTCATCAAAAGATAGCCAAGTAGAGCGAGCAGGACGTGGGCACCTTTGTCTGTGCTTATGCTAAAGTGCTCGTGTGTCTATAACATACATGGGCATACATGTGTGTATATGTCATATACACATGAGTCTGACATACTGTCTTAGAGCAAAATCTCTGCAGTTTTCACTTTTCATAATGCTTTCATGTCTGTGACTCATATATACATATATTTTCCCTTATAGAAAGTTAGCAGAGGAATAGGTGTCGGTCTTCCCACAGCTACACAACTAACCCCCACGCTGCCCTACTTTCTGGCTGCAAGCATTCACTGTGGACACGTGCACCGTGGGACAGGACTTCTCTCGGTCCGGGCAGACGGTCGTCTCCTCTTCTGTCACTAGACAACTTAAACTGTATGAAACTCGTGCCTGTGTTGGCCAGACTCTGCCTTCGGCAGCGCACTCACTCACCCAACACTGCCCCCTGCAGCTGCAGGGAGGTCAGTGCAGCGCGAGGCAGGCGAACACCTGACGGCGACCTCCGCACCCTGAATCCCCCATACCCCGTAACACATCACGCTGCCTCATGCACTTAAGGGGGCGGACTCACCACACTTCACCATTCCCACTTCATAGCACTTCCGCAGTCGGCAGGCCTGGCAGCTTTTGCGCCGGTTCTTATCTATGGTACACTGATTTGTAGCAGGACAAATATAATCATTATGTCCTACAGTGGAGCAAAACAAAAACAAAAAAGGGTGAGGGACAGTTAGAATATTTGGTTACATCTCCTCCGGGTCAACAATGCTGACAATGGTACCTAGCTGAGAAAGGCAGCTAACAAATGCCACCGTTCACCCAATGCCACCTTGATAATGAGTACCAGGGACCCAAGAACAGGTCAACACCCTATTTTTTGTCAGACAAGTTATCTCCTTCGTGCTCCTAGAGTTCTCAAGAGGTACATTTAGAAATATTCTCATTTGGATATAGAAATAGTCACATGAAGTCGAATTTGCTCCAAATCACAAAATTCTTTGCATTCTGTATCATTATCAAAATCAACCGCTTATATTCTTTTACAAATATTCCTCTTTGGAATGTAATATGACATTTTAATGAGAATTCATAGTCAAATAAGAATGAAAAAAATAATTTAAAAATTAGCAAACTGTATGAAAGTAGAAAGTGCTGCTGCTTGACAACATTGTGAATTTCTATTCCCAGCTCTTCGCCTCAGTCTGGGAGGATATTTCCCTATGAAGTGATGTGGGGCTTGGCCCTGAGACATGAAGCCAATGATATGTTAACAGATGGACAATGCCAGTGGTGGGCTTGACTTACTGACCTCTGAGAGACCACAGGGATGTGCAGGAGACCAGAACTCAGCCCAGGGCAGAGCCAGCTCCCATGAGGCACGGCTGACCTGACCAACTCACAGACCCTGAGCACAAACTCACATTCGCTGCAGGAGGACCTTAAGATCTTGAAGCTGCTTGTCACATACCACTCTCTAAAACAAGGGTATTTTTAATTCTTCTATGCAAGGAAGAGATAAAACTTATACTTCAAAAATTAATTTTTCAGATGCAGAATGGAGAGTGAATTGGAGGCAGCAAAACTGATGGAGGCCAGGAGGCCAGGAGGTGAGAACCCTCCACATTTGTGCAATGAGAGATATTGGAAAGAAAGATGAGGAGGACTAATGGGTCTAAGAAAGATTTAGGAGGAAAATAAATTGAACGGTTTTTCTGGTGTCTTTGTTTCTTAATCGTGTCCACTGAATAATACAGCTTACCCTTCTTACAATAAGACTGTGATAGAGCTAAGGAGAAGCGCAGGTTCTGGAATATTCCTGCCAACAGTGTGTGAGCAGCATCTGATGAGGAAGCGTTAGACAAAGCAGAGCAAAGGGCCTTCTGCAAAGTCACTACTTGGGCCTTCGCAATGTTGTGATCCGGACGATGTGGGAGGGACTGAGGATGAGGCTGCACGGAGACTACACACCTAACAACCAAATGCACAGTCCGCTCCTGACATGCATCTTGCACAGCTGGGAAGACTGGATGGCAGCTGAGGGAGAGATGGCCAGAGTGGGCCAGTGTGAACGCCCAGGTGGGACGGGGGCACCGTGGCTACCTGGGAGACACATGCTGAAGTACTTGAGGACAATAAGAGCCCATGTCAGCCACTCTTTGTTGATCACAGAAAAAAAGTTTCGTTTATACACACATTTTAAGTTTGAGACTCATTCAACACAAATCTTTCCATTGACTTTCCAAACACATGTAAATAATCATATGCAAAGCAGCTGAAATGTCTCTGATATCCACTGTCACTGTTCCGAGTCTTGAGATGATTTCCCTCTGTGCAACCCACTGGATTCTGAAGAGCCTTCTTCCAAAGACAAGCTTTCATGGTGGGCCACAATCAAAACTTGTAATTCTAACAACTTTTGCCAGGTTATAAGAATATTTGTCCAATGAAACACAAACTAAAGTATAGTTGTGGTATCATCATGGTGTCTGAGGTTGAGCCAACTTCAGTCTGCACAGCAAACACACAGATACAGATTCCAGGGGTGGGAGGAGGCCTCTCCCCAGAGACACCAAAACCACTCTGTTGGACACCTTGCCCGTAGCTGGGCGCAAGGAGCAGTGCCCGCCCAGCCTAGCAGCCAACATGTCCAACTACCTGCTGATTTCCAGGTACTTTTCATCAGCATGTCATTTAGTCACATAATTTTTCAATAAAGAATGATGATCTCTATTTTACAGATTAAAAAAAGGCTTAGTTCAGTAATTTCCTCAAGATTATTGTTTTAGCTTCTATGCTGCATAACAATTTTTTTCAAACCTTAGCAACTAAAACCCAAACAATTATCTCATCATATCCACAAGTCAGACATCAATCTCCAGGTCTACTCCGCTCTTCTGCGTTTTTTCAAAATCACCCTCTTGCCGTGCTGGGACCAAGGTCTTCATCTTCACCAACTACTGCTGCCCACTGGTCTCAACTCGGAGGGGCACCTGCACTTCTCAGCCCACGGGCAGCTCAGAGCGCAACTCTGCTTCTCCCAGCAGAGAGGAGCGGGGCTGTGACCTCCACTCCTCTTCAGTCAGCTACAGCGGAGTCTCATAGAATCTTCACATCTTCCAGGCGTGACTCTCCCGGCACGATTGCTGCGCCACAAGCTTCCCGGGACATCTCATCCTACACACAGGTTCTATCCACAGCCAAGGGCCGGAGGTCACAGTGTCACGATTTTTTTTTATATAATTTTTTTTTTTTTTTTTTT